>JAPKID020001429.1:0-14844 GCA_026931265.2 Tropidonophis doriae
TATTTCCTGTGCACCGCCCCGAGTCCCTTTGGGGAGAGGGGGCGGTTAATAAATCGAATAAATAAATAAATAAATAAATAAAAGAAGAACTTAATGAAATAAAAACAAAAGGCATATACTCACCGATACATATGCATACATAAATGTTCTGCATAAGCATTTCATTAAAGTAATTGATTATGTGCCATCATATCAATGTTGAGAATTAGCAATCCTATAGATCGACTTTTTCCAGGATGATCTGTCTCTTCAGATCTGTCATCCTTTTTTCTTTTATTCCACCATTCCCGGCATTATGGATTCTCAGTAAAGCTATATCTTCACGTAATATGTGCAAAGCAAGATAATTTGAATGCTTCAAGTGAAAACTCTGGATGATCCATTGGTTTGATTTCTTGCTGTCTATGGTATCTTTAAGAGTTTTTTTTTCCTCCCAACACTAACATTCATAAATTGTGACTGGGAAAATCTTTGTAGTTTCTTCTTCAAGACCTTCACTGTCTACTAAATGCGAGTCTGCAATGTGTTTCTTGACTGCTGATTTATTATTGGTGATGACTGATCCCATAAAATTGAAACTAGACACCACTTCAGTATCTTCACTGTCTAGTTGATATTCTTGTCATTAGTTTGGTCTTCTTTGTATTTTATCTTTTACCCAGTTTTTTCACTGCACTCCTTGATTTTCATTATCAGAGCTTCCTGATTATTAGCATTTTCAGTCATCAAATTCAGTGAATGATTGCAATAAGTAATATGTTCAGAAGTTATTCATAACATCAACTTTCCAGGCTAATCAGAGGCATCTGCCATAGTTCATTAGCCAAAAAAGGAAATGTATGCTGTAAATTCAATAAGACTTTCTCCAATCCATCTGATCCACTCTTCCTTTTAATTTGTTTTATGGGATTCTACTTATGATTGTGACTACTTTTGTGTTGATTTTGCATGTTACGTATTGTTTTATGTTACATGTTTCTTTTAATATCTTCTAAACCACTTTAGTGATGCTATTCTTTGAGGAGAAAATCAGGGAATAAATGCTGTTAATTATTACCACTATGAATAAAGGGATTATATTTCTTTCTTTATATAATCTGTATTGTTTGCTCTTGGTCCTTACTGTTTTGTGTTGGCTTGCTTGTCAGTTGAGTCAGCAAGAAACTCAGAAAGAACCTGTGAGAAAACATTCTTCAATCAAGCTGTTCCTAACAGGGTGACTGAAAAAGTGTCTCCCAGATAGAACATAGAAATGCAATATAAAGGCAAGTACTATAATATTAATTACATTTAGAGGTTTACTTCTCCTATTTCAGAGCCTCCTAAGGCTGTTACCTGCCATTCACCGCTTTCAAGAGATGAATAGTTGTTCAAAAGAAGATTGATTAAGGGAATTTATTCATGAAGGGCTGGAAAGTCTACCCTAGTGTGACTTTCATGCAAAATCCCGCAAAGAAACAAATTTATTTGGTTGAAATATTTAGGGTGTCCTACATTGACTTGTGGGTAATACATTTGCTGACATACTAGAATTTGAATGTGCTTGTGAATGAGCATTTTCTACTATGTGGGGTTTGGTTTTGCTTAACTTATGAATGATGAAAACTTTATGTATTATATCAGTGATGGTTAACCTTTTTTGGCTCACATGCCAAAAGTGGGGGAGAGTGCAGGGGGGGTCATGCGTGGGTGTGCCACACCCATAAATGTGCGTGACCCCCTGCTTTTGGCATGCTTTTTTTGCCCTCCCCAGACTTCAGAGGCTTTCTAGGAGCCTGGGGAGGGTGAAAAGAGCCTCCCCTCCCCACCTCCAGAGGCTTCAGGAACTTTCCTGAAGCCTTCAAAGGGCACAAAATGGCCTCAAAAGAAGGCCTAAATTAGCTGGCCAGCGCACACATGCGCACTGGAGCTGACAGGGCAATGCCTTGCATGCCCTAAGAAATGGTTCCACGTGCCATCTGTGGCACCCGTGCCCTAGGTTCGCTATCACTGTATTATATATTCCTGCATGTATTCTTATTTTTAAACATGTTATCCAGGTGTGTTGCTCTTTAAGCCTCAATATTCCTGACCAATGTTGATTTTATCTGGAATTACAGATACTGGTGTCCGATGTTTGGAGAGAACAATATTGGAGACGATTAAAATACACTTCCTGTGTAATGAAATTACAGTGGGGAAGAAATAACTATTTACCTTTTGGATTTATTCTTCCAGCTGCCTAGGAACATATCTGTTTATGGGGGAATTGTAATCGTGAATGCTTCAGCACAAACAAAACTAAGAACTACTATCTTAAATTGCTACTTTGATTCCACCTTAGGAATATCTTTCTAGCTTATTCTTTCAGAAGTTCATAGTCTACTTCATTACTTTCTAGGTCGCCACTTCCATACATAGAAAAGGCCTAATCTATATAAATAAAAATGTAACAAGAGTTTGTTCAAAACTGCTAATCTCCAAAAATACTGCACTGAGCACTTCCAAATTTTCCCACAACGTTCCTTTCAAATACAGCACCAATGATATTTATATAGATTGTGTAGATGTCACACCTGTGTCAGGTACATACAACGGAAATGTAAAAAATGTAGGTAGATGGATACAGAGAGAGCAGTGGGTCACAGATGTTATGTCATCCTTTATGACATAAAATACTCTGTCCATAGGTAGGTAGGTAGGCAGCTATAGGGATAGAGAGAGGGAAGGAGAAATGCAGTAGGTAGGTAGGTAGGTAGGTAGAGGGATAGAGAGGGAGAGGGAGAAATATAGTAGGTAGGTAGGTAGGTATGTAGGTAGGTAGGCAGGCAGCTATAGGAATAGAGAGAGGGAGGGAGAAATGCAGTAGGTAGGTAGGTAGGTAGATAGGTAGAGGGATAGAGAGAGGGAGAAATACATTAGGTAGGTAGGTAGGTTGGGAAATATACGGTGGTTGTGTGTATGTGTTTGTGTGTGCAGGTGTAGATCTACACACAGATTGGTTGACCATTTAACCAGACTGGGCCACAGCAACAGGTGGCCAGGAATGGCTAGTTGAAAAATGAAATTGTATCATCCTCTTTCGATTCTTTGAGGCATCTTGTGTCATTGATGTTGAGGTGGAAGGGAAAAAGGCAGACTTGCATCTCGGGCTTTTTCTTATCTGTGTGTAATATTTTTCTATAGAGAAAAGTAAGAAACCCCAAACGTAAACAACTTTTTTTTAGACAGGGGAATTTGTAGCTCCAATTGGTATTGGCCATGTATGCTAAAGCTATCATTGTCACAGAAATAACCAACCAAAGAAGGAAGTAGGAAATGGAGCAGTTCCTACTTGGGAGCAAACCTAGTGTGAATGAATCTTTAAAAATATGACTTTTGTTCCTAGAAAGAGAGAAGGAAGATTGTCCTGATGTTATCACACAGCCTCATCTGATGCGCCTAACAGCACAGAATCTGAATTATGATTACATAAATCTCCATTTCAAATTTATTACCATAATTTATCAGCTCATGTTGCCGAATGGCCAAGTAGTTAATTTTAAAATGAAGTGGTGCTATTTTCATTAATAGCCCTGTGCTAACTACCTATCAAAACACTCAGAGGCAATTAATACCATGTTGCCGAAGTATTGAACTAATAAATATCTTCCGGGCTGCCTTGTCTTTGGCAGATAAAAGGCATTAGACTAACCTACTCCCTTAATATTGCTTTCCCATTCCCTTTTGCCCCATATCACCAGAAACATTTATATTTTAAGGAAGATATTAAATAGCCCAATAAGCTCATAACATGAATTTAAAATGCTGGGTTTTTTTTAATGACATCCAAGGGATCCCTTCAGAATATCACCACAATTTAAATAAGCTGGAAATAGAAACACACACACAAATATTAGGTTACTCAAAAATTCTTCCACTGAATTGCATAATAGCCAATTTAAATGAACCATTAGCTTGAAAATAAAATAAAATCTGGAAGGGACAGCTAAAAGTGAAAAATTGCCTTTGTCCCAAGATACTATCTTCATATTCTCCATCCAAGCTCAACTACTTTGGCTATGAATTTACTCATGAGGTCAGCCAGCAGGAAAGCAAGGTTAACATCTGCCAGAATGGAATCATATCCTGAAAATTGGAGGACCTGTACAGAAATTGCAACAGAGGTTTTGAACTGGGCCCAAGAAATACATCTCAGATTGTCTTGCAAGACTTACCGGTAAGCTGTCACCATGCAGAGGGAACACAGTTGTTGCAACCAACATTGGAATCTTCTAAAGTTATTCCAGAGGAAGACTGAAAGGGTACCTGATACCCAGAGGGTCCAAGTGGGGTCATACAACCTTCATTACACACTGAAAATCTTGGCAGGTGATTCCCACACTTGGAGTAACATATTCCTCCCCCAAGATTCATTTTGATGTGAATGTCAGAAGATCACAAACATGGAATCAGAAGCTGTCCATGAAGATGAGAATGGCCCGAAGGTAAATTAAAGACTGTTGAAAAGCAGCTGTTCATGATTCACAGACAAATTCACTTGACAATCCTGGGATGGGGTCACCATTCAGCAACATGAGCTGATACTTTACGATAATAAAGTTCTTTTGGTTGACAGAAGTAGTATTTTAGCTCTGGTAAGAAGATTCCAGGGACACTTTTCAGATAAGAGTCTGGAAGAAAACCCCTTAGCTTTCACAATTAAAATTATTTGTAAAGACCCAAGAAAAGAAACTCATAGTAGGAAGAATATAGGATGATTAAAAATGTCCAGGGTCCATGTGGGGTGAATTGCTAATGAACAGGGTTTTACTTTGGTTTGTGCAGCTGCCAGGAATAAAATGGCACCATGACATGGAATAGCAAAGTTTTATACATCAAGCACTGAAATTAGGTGCATTGCTTTCTCTGAAGGTAGACACGTTCTCTACATCATGGACACACTCAAAGGTGACAACAGAAGGTTAACCTCATGGACTACAGGGAATTTTCATCAAGGGTTGGCCAAAGAGGTGCTTCACAAGCACACACCTATGAAACTTACCAACCTGTCAGTGATCTTGCATATTTTGCCTTTTCTGGTTATCAGGTGATCCAGTCAAAACAGCAGTATTGTACTCTAGATCCACTTACCTGACAGCAAGGTGTACTCAACCTAATGGAATTTAATTGTGTAGGGTTTGGTCAGTAGCATCCTTAAGGGTCAGAAGTTGGTGAGGTTGTGAAACACCATTTTGGAGAATCACAATGTGGATCGAAAGCTTTAGTTATTTACAAAACATTTCTACTCCAAAAATCAGGAATTTGACAGTACTTTTTCCAACCAACCAAATATTACTCAAAAGCTTAAGGTTTGGTTTGGTTTGGTTTGATTGGACTTATATGCTGTCCTTCTCCCAAAGGACTCAGGGGGCATACAACATAAAAACACATATTACAAAAATTGAAAAAAGATTAAATAAGAAATCCAATAACCCAATTGACAATTTAAATTTAAAATTAAGTTAAAATTGACAATTAAAATGAATAATTTATTCAGGCCAGGCCAAATAAGCTCATGAGCAACAGCCAATACAAATTTGTCAGAAAAAGGGCTACCAGACTCCTGATTATTTGCTGCCTGAGACTAACTCACCTCTCTGCTGACAATGTTTATGTATTTGCAGTGAAGAGCTTGTAGTGTGTTGTCCCTTGTTATGGAGAGTAAGCAGGTCAGTTGAAAACCTGAACCACACACATCGGTATCAACAAAACAGACCAAGAAAAGAAATAGAAGCATGGAGTCCTCTGCTAACTCTCTCTACATTGAATCATCCCTAGTTATCAATGTGTTTGTAGCACGTAGAATAAAGAAAGTTGTGCAGAACTGAAAGATGCCCTCTTTCTCCACTGTCTTAGTATATCGAATATTGAACTTCATTGTCATCGTTGGGCTCCTGACCTCTTCCCAAATGAGCACCTCTCAAGTCAATCATTGCTTGCTGAGCTGAAGACACAACATGGCTGCTCTACCTCTATTTTGTTGTTTTTCCCTGGGTTAGATTGCCTGTCCCTGGTCCCAGCTGAGTGTTTTGTTAGAGGAGAAGAAAAGGATTTTCTCTTACTTGATTTTTCAGAAAAAGAGAGTTGCATTTTTGCCTACTTAGCAAGTAGTCCCCAGAGAGCCTTTGCCATTTGTCACACTCCAGCCCTCCATTTGACAGAGGGAGAGGCACCTCTAGAATAAACGGTACGATGCTTTCCCGCAAATAATATCACAGAAGATGCAATGCAGTCATATTCTAGGCATTCCCCTCCCATCCGCTACTAATTCATTTCTTTTCTTCCACAGAATAACCCTTCACTGAGAAAAGATAGGAGTAGATACCTAGTGGTGTTTGGCTGAAGGCTTATCTATGCTGTGTACTTGTCTGGTTGACCCAGCAACTCTTTTTGGAAAGCAGAAATGGACAGTGTTGCGATCCTCGACTTCCGCCCAGCTACGGACAGCCAATCAGATGCAACTGCTGTTGCTTTACTGCGTGCAGTATCTTTGTATATAGTTCATTCTTGCCTATTCTATTGAATACAGCAGTTCTATTTTAGCCTACCTCAGTGTTGGACCCTCATTAAGATCAGAACTTATCAGACAGCAGCCTTTACCCTTTCTTGCCCACCACAAATTTGATGTACGGTGCATTTTTCTGATGTGGCCTGAAAAAAAGCCTATTTTTCTTTCTCTTCTACTGCCTCAAATGCTCTTGTCCATGCAGATTGAAATGGTTTCCTTATCTCAGTTTTAGTCCAGATCATCATTCAATATTTCGCAGAGGAAGAAGCAAATCTTAGATTAAATAATCATTATTAATAAAGGAAAATATATGTAGTTGGATTGAAATGAGGGGTCCTTATTTCAATCGTTTGTTTTCTTGCAGACATTTCATTACCCAAACTGGTAAAATCATCAATGCTGCTGAGGTTACATAGTTTGGGGAATGAAACATCTGCAAGAAAACAAGCAAGCTCAGAAATAATCATTGCCTAACCTCTCAAAGGCTTAGCTATAAACCATCAGCAGTAAAGTGGCAAAGTAGCTACCCTTTGTAGCTAGCTAGAAGTCTACTTCAGGAGGTACTAGGTGTGAAACACAGAAGAAGAAGAAGAAAAAAGATGTTCTTTCTTTCACCGGCCCAGCTACTTTTTTTGTCTATCTATTTTAGAGGAATGCAGTGGGTCAGTGGGTAAGACACTGAGCTTGTTGTTCAGAAGGTCAGCAGTTCAGCAGTTCGAATCCTTAGTGCCGCGCAATGGAGTCAGCTCCCATTACTTGTCTCAGCTTCTGCCAAACTAGCAGTTTGAAAGCATATAAAAATGCAAATAGAAAAATAGGGACCACCTTTGATGGGAAGATGGTAACAGTATTCCATTTACCTCCAGCCACATGACCACGGAGATGTCTTCAAACAGCGCTGACTCTTTGGCTTTGAAATGGAGATGAGCATTGCCCCCTAGTCGGGAACAACTGGCACACATGTACAAGGGGAACCTTTACCTTTTTACCTTTACCTATAAACCAGTTTGGAGGAGTGACTAAGGCATCAGGCTAAAAACTGCGAGACTGGGAGATCTAGTCCTGCCTTGGGCAGGAAACCAGCTGGGTGACCTTGATCCAGTCACTTGAGATAATGCAATATCTTGGGGGGGTGCAGGATGACAATAAGCTAAGCCCTATTTTGGAAAGGGATCAAGAGAATAAAACTTCTGTTAGTCAATTCGATTCAAGGAAATTCAATGGTGCTCTCTGAACTTGGTTTCTTTTTATGCAGATGGATCATTACCCAAACTAGGTAACATCATCAGTGCTAGCATGGATGCCTTTTAGTTGGGTAATGAAACAACTGTAAGAAAACAATCAAGTTCAGAGAGCACCAAAGCTCCCAGAAAAATAAAATATCCATCTGTGATAATTTTGATCGGCACATAGGATGAATGCTGTTGTGATAAGAAGTGTACAAAGCAAAAATCACAGTATATAATTGTAAGAAGTTATCCTGGTGCCAAGAAATGTCCTGATTTTAATGTAAGCAGAGATGCCCTTTCTCTCCTTTCCAATAACTGGTTGTTGCTCTGACATTTTTGTGAACTTTGCTCTACATCTCCTGGAAAAGAAAAGAAAGGGGAAATGTTGCTAATATTTGAGGTCTGGTGAAGTAGGGCGGGAGGTTTTCCTCTATTCTCTTTTCTTGGGAAATAAAAAAGAAGCAAAGAATTGGCTCTTAATCTTGTTCTGAGGCACATCAGAATGGAAAGTGTGTCCCTGGACCCATACCTTCTGCTTTTATGTGTAGTTATTTCAAATGAATATAATCTATTGAATCCTTCTTGGGTAATCTAATCTAATCTAATCTAATCTAATCTAATCTAATCTAATCCAACATCTCCACCAAAGGAAAGAGTTAACAGTTTCTATTTGTAAACACTGCAGTTTTCTGTTCAAGGCTATCCAAATATTTGGCTTGTTATACATTAAATTCTATAGCTACGTCATGTAATTCAAAAGGAAGGAAATCTAAGGAGATATAGACAATCTGAAAAATGAGGGACTGCATTTCAGTTTTCAGATATGGAGTGTTGAATGAAATTATATCTAACAGGACAGAGGGTACAACAGAGTTTCTTCTGATTCTTGGCTGGCCTAATTCATCACAGAGCAAACTGCTGAGTAAGTTCCCAATTTTAATCTTATCTTGCTGGGCCAGTAGAATTGGTTCCAATATTTGAAGCCATGGTTATCTTTACGGCGCAGCAAAATATGGGGATGATTTGTTCCTGATTGTAAATAGAAGTAAAATGAAACTGCAAGGGTGCAAAGGGGAGAAAAGAGGTATTCTTTCAACAGTAGATGTAGAATTATTAAAAACTCATCCATTTCCTAAAACAGAAATGTTAACATCTCAATGGCTTTCCTCTGGACTTAGCAATGAGTGGGGATTTCTTTTTTGGAAGAACGTATTTCTAAAATGAAAGGGACACTATTCCAATCAAATCATGCTAAAATCTGGAAGAGAATAGTTCAATGATTATGATAACCAGGTGAAGGCGAGTTATACTATGATGCTTGGAACTGATGTTGGACATAATCTAGCTAAGCATCCCGCCCAAGGCAGAGATCCACTAATACCACTAATACAGCATTGCTGACAGAGATACCTCTAACTCAATTCTGTCACTAGTCTATGGCTATATCATTTCCTACAGTATATAGCTAAGGAATTCTGGGAACTGAAGTCCACTTTTATGGAAGCAGTTTTAGAAATAGAGTTGGAAGGAACCTTGGTCTTCTACTCCAACCCTGATTAAGCAGGAGTCCTTCTACTATTTCAGACAAATGGTTGTCCAATCGCCAGGGATTGACCTCCTACCTATTTCTGAAGTTTACTTTGGTTTTAGATTCTATTATTCTGATATTTGACAGAATTAAAGAGTTCTCATCCCTCCAAATAGGACGTAGAGTGTCTATTCCCATAGTGATGCCTCCCTATGCTAGACTGACCTTCTGAGCTCAGAAATCTTTACTCTGGGAAGCTGCCTTGGACGAACATAATTTCAAAGACACAGTAGGATGGTTTATATTTCAAGATCATTTCCCCTTAATACTCATGAATTATAGCTACTAGTTCCTGATTCAGGATAAAAAAAGTAGTAATAAATGGCAAAACTTCCATTGGAGAAGCTTTTCTATGTGTGGCAAAGAGAAATGAAAGTGATCATTTGTAAATAGTGTCTATACAAATGCCAGGCCAGTGAAAGTGTAATGAACAAAACACCAAATTTGTATGGAATGGAGAGAAGGGAGATGGATTGCAAATATTTCAACTGCCCTGAATCCAGATGAAAATGCACTAGTTAAGCTGCAGTCTGAAGAAAAAAAATCATGGGAACCTTTTCCTTCAGTAGAAGTAATCCTGCTCCTATTGGTTGCCAAAGAACTGGCCAAGACGGCACAGAAATTCAATGCTTCTCATTATTCGGGCAAATGACAGCAGTTTTATAGATCAGAAATGGAAATAAAGTTTTTTTTTTAAATCCAGAAAATCATATCTTCACATAGGACTAACAAGAATGCATCATTTGACAAAGGAGAACCACTGTTTACCATGTGAGTGCTAACATGATGCCTGAAAAGGCCTATCATGGGATATTATCCACGGCCTTGTAATCTGCATTTTTGTGTATCTGTTCTGGATAAATTTAAGCACATCATTCATGATGTAAGTTTTTGTGTATTTGCAGGTTTGGGTCTGTGTTTCTATTTTTTTTGGTTCATATGCGGAAGCATGCATATACCCTCACTCCCACATTTCCAAGTGATCCCAATAACACTCTAACCTTGTATTTTGCTCTACACATTACTTCCTTTGCATACAAACACACAATAAAATATGATGGAAGAGAATATCTAAGGTGGCCAAGGCACCAGATCTTTATTTCTGATGGGGAGTTTATGGTGTGTGTGTGTGTGAATTTGGATTGTTTTTCATTTTTCATTTTTTACAGCTCAGGCACCTAATCCCCCATTGCTTCCAGGGCTTGCCCAACATTTCTGCTGTCCACTAGACTGTTATATACTATGGTTGTATTGTAGGATATATCTAAATCTACCTGTATTCAGCTAACTTTTCAGAATTCAAGAATTTGCCTCAGTATTGTAGAAGAATGATAACAGTGCATCCGATTCTCTGAACTTGAATTAATTGTACCTAATAACATTTGGGAGGTGACTATGTGTTTGTGCATTTGAGACATTCTTAGCTGCATTTTGTTTAGGTAGTGAAGAGTTCTTAACACTGCAGGGCAGATGTTGTAGGAGAAGAGCCATGTTAGTCTATGGGGGGGGGATCAGGAATCTGGTTGTACTTTTTGTGACTGACACATTTAATTAAAAGGTATATGCTTTTGACAGCTGCAATTGACTTCATTAGATATACTGAATGGTTAGACAGATGTATAATTTCTATCAGTTTCTATCCACTCTGTATCACAAAAGGTGCTACCACATTCCTGTTATTTTTGTTGTAAAATCCTTGGATCTGCCATTTTGCAACAACCAGAATCAGATAAAAAGACTATCGTATATCTCTGAAGTGACAATGATCTAACAATACTCTAATTGCTTTGTCTCGTTACAATATCCTAAACTACATTTTGCTTAGGGTATTAAAATCTCAGATGGTCATGATTCTGCATATATAACAAAGATGCTTGCATGCAAGTCATAAACTAAAGAACAACAAAGCCTGTTAGCATTAGCAATTTTTTATTTTCCTTTTTTGTTGCATAGGAAATGCAGTACTTGCTTCCAGTAATTGTATTGTAATGTGAGAGGGTGGTAGCACTAATGGTTGAATACAAGAGTTAAACTAATCCACACCAGCTCAAAAAAAAAATTCTGCAGATTTAGTTGAAAAGAATGGATGCCCACAGTGATTCTCAACCAATTTCAAATTTTCACAGAACACAGTAAACCTAAAATGGTAACTATGAGGATCAATACAAGAATACTAGAGGCACAAGGGACCCGATTCATAAAAAAGTGGAAACACAGAGATATTAAAACAAGGATTAAGTGAATTTGCAGCAAATCTTTACATGAGAATGCATTGATACGTAAGATGGAAAAATCAAATATTTGATTGTTAGACCTGAGTAAGTGGACTGGTGAATGGCTAACTGTACAAAGAAGCCAAGGGCAGATATTATATGATAGATATTCTTATTTGCAGAATATTCCCACTACCAAGTTTTGCAAGCCTTGGGGGGAAAAAGCAAACACCTGCTAAACCTTTTTCCAGCAGAATGTGAAGGATTGCCTTCTTAGCTTTGTTACTCTGTTTCATATTTGTTCTTTCCAAGATCACATGAACATAGAATCTTTCCTCAGCTTGAATGGTTGCCAGCTCCCTCTTGCCGCTCTCTTGCCTATGCTACTTCCATTCCTTAGATCTGGACTCTTCTTGGTTTCTTCCTTTCTTTTGGAAAGGAAAAAAAAAGGATTGATCCAAAGCATGGATGAATCAAGGTTGAGGACACCAACAATTTAGTTCAGGGGTATCTAACTTGGGGCAGGTGGGTGTCATAGGATATGTCTGGTGTCTTGAAAATATACCCTAATCATTCTGGTCAGATGTCCAATGAAATGGTCTCGTGTGTTCACAACAGAGCTGCAACACTAGCAAAGCCAGATATGAAACTCTGATGAACCAACAAAAGGCAAACAACCGAGATTGGACCTATCATTCTTTTTAGAGCTGCACTAGAAAAAACTGGATAGATCTGTCCCTTGTTTCCTCAGTGTGTTATGGGTTCTGTCTGGGCCAAAGAGGCTTCCTTGTCAATTAATGTCATGCCAGGAGCAAAGGGCTTAGCTTTGCAGCATGCCTGCTTCCCATTAATGTTGATTCTTCCCCCCTTCTCAGGATTAAATTTAAAATAAATAAATAAAATAAAATCAGAAAATTTACGGTGGGTGCCAAGAGATATGTTGCCTAAAATGGATCAAATGAACCACCTCTGACATTACATTAGGCAATGTTATGGAAAAAAGAACAAACTCTCCGTAAAATATCACCTATTTCTCTATAGCCAATGAAACGCTACTTCGCTCTGTGGAACGGTTCTCCAATCCAGTCCAGACTGCATCAAAATGCTCTCCTTAAATACTTATAATCTCACATTTTCCCTTGTCCATGTCCTACATCTTTAACATTTTCAAGGGATGGGACCAAGATTTGCTGTGCCTTTCTGCAATGCTCTGACAGCTTTCAAATAAAAGCAGTATGCTGAATGAACATCATGGAAAGAAAAAGAAAGCCATACCATTTGGGCTGGGCTGATAAAAAGGAGCCCCAACCTGAATACCAAAATCCTATGTTAATTCCCGGTGACCACTCATGAATCGGGTCCAAAGTTTATACAGAATTTTGACAAAAAGAAAAGAAAGAGAGAGAGAGAGAGAGAGAGAGAAAACCAGCAGTGCACAGAAAGTAAATAGCCATGAGGTTTGGTTTTACAGTTCTTACACATTTCTGTTAAATAAGGAGGTCTGGTGTGAAACAAGGTCAAGCATGGGTACCTGGTTTAAACACTGTCCATTAGGAAAACAGTTCCAAGTTTGAGAATTGTCGCTTCCACTGAAGACTTAACGTTTGATTTTTTTCTTCTTCTGAGATAAGCGTTTAGAGTTCTTAGGCTGCTTAAGCAAAGAAAAGATACCACCAGGCATGGATTTCAAACCCCATACCTGCCCTTGAAAGTGAAGAATGCCCCCCACAAATAATACTGAATTGAATTTTAAGTTAAACGTGTATTTCCAAAATACTGAAAACACCCAAAATCAAGGAAAAAACAGAATTGTGTTCTCAGTGAAATATCTTTAAACCTATCTGACAAGAACCAAATCAGAGGAAAAAAAAAAGACTAACATAACTTTGAGTAATATTCATACAGCTCACTAAGCATTATGGAATAGCATGCATTAATATTGTTTGGTTATTTTACATCACCTATATCAGAAGGTTCTGACAGACAGCGAAGGCTACTGGTGTAGAAAAATCTTACTTCAGAAGAGCAATATAATACAGATTTCACAGGCACTACATTTTTAATATATCAGGTATTATGCTGGTTTTCTTATATTTCTTTCTGTCCTAAAGCTGGCATTTATAACAATGACCAAAAAGGCAAGGATTGAAGTAAACGGAAAGTAGATACCAAAGTTGATATATTTCTTTTTTTTTTTCAGATTTATATTAGTGCATAGTTCTCATGCAGATAAACACTGCTATGCATTTACATTGTTGGAAAGCAGAGTGAATTGAGCCCAAGTTGTCACATTTTTGTAAATCATTTTGCCAGCCTGTAATAGCACCATGTAATGGATTTGCATTAAACATTAAATTGATTTCAGAATTGGTGACACAGTATTCACTACAGTTAAGTGCTATGGAATAGCTTCAATGTTACCTGCTATATATCAAAGCAATTTTCATCCCACTGTTTTTTTTTTATTGGAAAAAATAAAAGGGAAATGGTACTCAATACTAATTAGACTATTGCACAGCCTTGGACTTGATGATGGCATAGCCGGGTTTTACTGTCCAACAATAATACATGCATTGACTTCAAGACAAAATTGGCTTCGTAAGCTTGAATTTAATGGAAATCTTGCCTGGTAGGCAGAGTTTATTTCATGAGATACTCCCCAATAGATTGTATGAAAGATGAGTTTCTTTTAGGTGCCATTGAAGCTCTCCTTACATTTTCATCCCCATTGTGGTTTACAATGTTTGTTCTATGGAGGCCTTCTACCAAAGTAAAACCATAAAAAGATATTTCCAGAGACACAATGCAAAGAATAATATTGACATATTTTTTTTAAATCACAAGGAAAAAAAAAGAGATCAATTTTATGCCATGTGTTTGGATGGTGGTTTTTTTTCTGCCTTTTCTCTCATGTGTGTGTGCACAGTAAATTTAATACTGATACTACAAAACTGAAAACTATATGGAACGAAGAGAAGACATTGAAAGAAAAGTAGGTAGAGGGATTTTTGCATATTGCTCTGGGCTGACTGAATTCTGCGAAGATGAAAAAACAGTTCTATTCCTTTACTTGTCAACCTGAAAGAGAAGGCTTGGAAAGTCTCTTATCAGAAAAGGTACCCATGGCTGGTGCCCTTCTCAAATCAAGATTCTCCAGCCACATTTGTCTCTATGTCTTATCTTCATGAGCAAACATGGTCACTGACTATGCTGTCCTGGGATAGCAAGAACCATAGTCCTACACTCTTGGAGAAAATCAGGTTGGGAAAGATTACATTGGGATAT
>JAPKID020001430.1:0-14843 GCA_026931265.2 Tropidonophis doriae
TAGATAGATAGATAGATAGATAGATAGATAGATAGATAGATAGATAGATAGATAGATAGATAGATAGATATCCAGATTAGAGCTCTGATATTCCTTGGAGTCTTCCATGCAGGTACTAATGAGGCTGATACTGTTTATTCCTGAGACTGGACAAGGTTTCAGCCAGATGTTGCCACCTTGAGAGACTTAAAGCATATTATTTAAAACTATCACCAGGATTGAGTTAAAGTGCTATCCTCCCCCTCCTTGAATTGAGAGAAAGCAAGAAATTTGTTGCTAATTCCTCTCCTGCCTCTATTGCATCTGTTGTGACTCACTGGTAATTGATGCTATCCTGATTTTGCAAACCCAGCATTGGATAACATTGATTGTTTGATTCCTCTGGTTTTTGCTCACCTCCTCCTGCTCATGACCAGCAGTTGGAAAAACATCTGGCAATCATGATGCTGCAGCAGGAATGTGGCAAGTCCAGCTGTAGGACTGTCTGTGTTTAGGCTTCTTCCTGTTTCCTTCCTCCTACAGATCCCATTGTATCACAAACTGAGCCCCCCCAAAATAAATAAAAAAGAACCCATCACACAAAATAAATTGAAGATGCAAAAGACACTTTAGCTTGAGATTCTGTTGCATAAATGTGAAGGGGAATGGGTTACTGTTTCACATTTTCAACCTTCTAAAGCAACAGAGGCCATGAATTAAATCAATTATAATACTGCTGAATAAGCAGTGTAACTCTATTGTGCAATTCTGAGAATTTATCAGCATTGTGCTGTTACATCCAGTTTGTTTAGGGAACAACAGCAGAATGATGACAATCATAATGGCTGATCATGGAGCAAAGGGGAGGAAACTTGACCCTATCACTCTGACATGGTCAGGACATTTTGTTCTGCTCTTTGGATCAAACCCACTATGGGTTAACCTGACTAAAAATAACAAATTTTATCAATCTTGCAATTTTATTCATGCTTAATGAAGAAAACACTACATTAACACTGGTATGAACTACCGGTAAGGACAGTACATTACATTAACACTGGTATCCTTACTACCGGTAAGGATGGCTCAAAGCTATCTTACGCATAGGCTCAGGACATGATTGAAACTTTATATGGGAATACGAGAATGTTGCCAGATCACATTTGTACCATGATAGCTGCACATGTTGTGTATTCAGTGATATTGCAACCAAAATTATCAGGATGTGACAAAATAAAATGTATTTCACTTATTTAGAAGGATTGTGTTTCATTTTTACATAATGACACTTATGTACTTTCTTAATTTTACTTAGATAAAACCTATCCCTCTATTCCTCAACCTCTTCCTATATGTTATTCCCATAATTCTATACACGGTAGGTTTAGAAAAATTGTTCAGGTAGAACTCACTTTATGACTGCCTTGTTTAGCAACCATTCAAATTAGTGAGGGCTAAAAAAAAAACTTTATGACCAGTCCTTGCACTTATGACCATTACTGCATCCCCATGAGGAACATTTAAAGAATCTGGGCATGTTTAACCTAGAGAAAATAAAATAAAAGGGAACTATGATAGTAGTCTTTATGGAGTAGTGCTTAAAGTTTGTAAACCCTTTTCAATTTTTAGTATTTCTGCATGAGTATGAATCAAAATGTGATGTGTTCTCCACTCAAATCCTAAATAGCAATAGCATTTAGACTTGTATACCACTTCACAGTGTTTTACAGCCCTCTCTAAGTGGTTTATAGAGTCAGCATATTGCCCTCAACAATAGGTCCTCATTTTACTGACTTCATTTTACCCACCTCGGAGGAATGGAAGGCTGAGTCAACCCCTGAGCCTGTTGAGATTTGAACTGTCAAATTTCTGGCAATCAGCAGGTGTAGCCTGCAGTACTGCATTCTAACCTCTGTGCCACCATAGCTCTAAATTTAAAAATTTAACTTCGATAATGAATATCTAGTATTGTGTTTTTAATTTTCAACACTGGGGGTGTTTTTAGGTCTTAAGAGCATGAAAAGAACAGTCAGGGTTTTTTAACTTGGAAAATTGGGAGGAAACTGCATAGATTTTAAATCCTGAATCAGGCAAATACATAGTCCTTGAGTTCTGTGTATTACCTTTCTTCAAAATACCAATTTAGCTGCATCATGGCACTGATTTCCTGCTCATAGTAGAAACTTAAGCAAGTTACTGAATTGGTAAGGCTTGGAATCTATCTAATTCCACAAAAAATACTATTTTGGATTTATAGCGTTCCTTTGAGCTTATTTAAAAATGGCTTGGGTAACTTGCCATGTTGTTGGAAGTGCAGTGAGATTAATACATAATTTATCTCACATGCTTGAATAGTCCGTTATTGTTTCTTTTTTGAAGGAAGATGTTACCTGCATTGTCAGTTGTGAAATAAAATATTCTCAATTTTTTTGAAGTATATTCCTGTTGGATGAAAACTGACATCTGGACAATGAAAATGGATTGTCTAATAATTAAACGGCTTTATTTTCAACACTGGAAGGCTAAATGAACGGCTCCAATAATGGGTCCAAGACATAAATTAGCTATGAATGATGGTAATGAAATTTCCAAAAATGAAAACATTATTGAAATGCTTATGTAGAGTTTTTGCATATGTACACATATCCATGAGTGTATGTTTGCATGCTTTTGCCTTTTTTTCTTAGTAACTTCATCTCTTTTTTTTTCTTTTTGGTATGCAATTAATAAAAACAATTTAAACAATTTAAAATATAAATTTCTTGGGGAAGGTTGAGATTTTTTACTGAGCCTAATGAAAAGTCTGCCAATGTAGCAGTAACTGACTGAGAAGAGGAGATTAAAGAAAAGAAGGCATTTTTTCTCTCTCTCAGATAAATTGAAATGTCTTCCTTGTAGTTTCACAGACTGGTAGTCAAGAAGATTGGCAGCTCTTTCTTGCGGAACAAAAGATAGGGCAAACTGGAAAAATACATTTTGTCACTCCATTCTGCTGCTGACACAGGTGGTTTTTGAGGTAGACAGAACATGTTTAAGGTATAAAGAACCCTGGAGGTTTTTAAGAAGAAATTGGACAATCATTTGTCTGAAATGGTGCAGGATTTCCTGTTTGTGCAGAGGGTTGGACTCAATTGTGGGTTTCAATTTATTTTACTACCGGTTTGCTCTTGCGCTCACTTGCACAACGCTTCTGCGCATGCCACTACCGGTTCGGTTCACCCGATCCAGGGTGAACCGGCAGAAACCCATCTCTGGTTGGCCTAGAACACTTCCAAAGTCTCTTCCAGCTGCATTATTCTGTTGTTCTATTAAGTGAGCAGTGAGGGATAGAATTCGTTCAGTTTCTTGCCCCCTTCCTAGGTGGGCTCTGATACCAGGAATGAGTTCAGCTGCAAGAAAAGTGACAGGCAGAAGCTGCAGAGCCTTGCATCTATGTGATAAAAAACAGAATACACTAAATATATGAAGAGGGATAGCTGACATAAGGTGCCAGTTAGGGAGAACTCATTCACTTAGTCTAAGAAGTTTTCATAAATAACACTTTCATATAAGGAAGCAGATGTTGTTCTGCACCTTTTTGCAATGTTGGAAAGACTGCTAAATTTTTAGAAGAAACTCAATTGCTCAATGTTTATTTAATTGGCTGCTACAGCAACCAAACTATGTTCTCACTTGTACAAAGCAAGTTTCTTCCTGGTTTGTTCAGGGAATTTAAAAAATGACTCATGTGCTGCAAAAAAAAAGTATTTCTCTTTTCCTTCTTAGATGAGGCATTTTCTTCTATATCTTTGCAAATTAACCTTTAGCTCAGCAAGTTGGGAATTTCCTTCTATTTTCTATCATTCCATAATCCTGCAGCAGCCTTTCATTATTAACCATAAAACGGATGTGGGATAATCTCTGGAAGGGTTTTAGGAAGAAAAAAAAGAGTGTGAATGAAGCTATGGAGGAAAGAAAGAGTGGATTCTGATAAATAGCATAGGAATAGGTGTCATTTGTGGGCTGAAAGCACATTTGGATTTTTCCCCCATAATGGGCATAGGCAATCATAAAATATCCAGTTCAAAGAAAAGCTTCCTCTCCAGGGTGGAGTTTTCTATCCCAGTGGGACCTTTGTGTATTCCAACAAAAGTATTCCCGCAAAGAAATATGGTACACAGTGCTGGCTATGGAGATTCTCAGTCATCCAGGTCATGGCGATCCTAACGGTGAAAAAGCACTTGGGGGTAGACAGTACTGCTGCTTTGCAGCATGCCAACTTTATATTTACATTTTTAATTAAAATAGTATTTTAAGGTACGCTTCTGGGCAAAGTTTCCTTTGGTTTTGTGTTGATTTAGCATTCTTGAATTGTCCTTTATTCAAGGATAAAATAATCTGCAAATTTGGGAAGCCTTTAATTACTTCTGAAAATTAACAGAAAACTATGATGTTTATATAGAAAGTCCATATTTATTTAATGTATAAATATAAACCTTGTCTTCACTTCTTGGGGAAAATTCCATATGTATGAACCTCTGGATAAATTGTACGGATTTAATATTGAGTACAAACTGTGTATTAAGCTTCTATCTTGTCCAGAGTACATTATGTTGTATTAGTATAAATAATTATTCATAATACAATAGCAGAGTTGGAAGGGATCTTGTAGGTCTTCTAGTCCAACCCTAATTGTTTAATATGGATTGCTTATTTGAGTTAGCTTTTTGCGGGGTAATATCAAGTATTTAGGACAGGAAGTCTCTTTCAAATTTGGAAAAATGTTTATATTTTCTTTCGCATTAGCAGCTCTATATGACTGGAAGCAACATATGTGAATTTAAAATGCTCAGAAATTGTCTTTGTTATTGTCATTAGAGTAGTTGTAGAACCAACGTTCCCATAGCAACCTGTTACCTTGTGTTTTAAAGAGAGCTTTGGAGATAAAACCAGGAAATAAATTGAGAAATGTGGTTTTTCAAATGTGGTTATAACTCAACTTAAAAAATGGTGATGGTTGTAATTTTAGTCTAGTTAGTCATGCATTGGACACATTAATTGAGTAGTCTTTATATGTTCAGTAGGTAGCCCCTAACCATTCTTAGTTGACTTTAGAAAAGATGAGTTGGTCTGTATTAGGAAATCCCTGGACTGTGGATTAAAAAACTGGGGGGAAAGGGTATAGTAAATAACTTCTGCATTGATGCTAAAAAAACCATATAGAAGTGTCCATATAGACACCAAAAGTCATTACGTGTAGTGCTCAGATTACTATGGCAATTGGGACCAGGAGTGTTGTCACTAAGTGATGCCAATTTAAAGTGCGACATCACATGACTCACATCACTTAGCAACAATAATCCTGGCAATAAACTTTTTGAATTCAGAGATACTTGGAAGACTTTCCTCATTTTTCCATACCTGTTCCCATCCTCTGTTGTAACACTGCTTCTTTAACTTCTCTGAAGCTCTTCATTAAGTTTCTTCCCAAAAATTTTGTCTTTCTTGGCCGTGGCTTCATTTCTCTTGGCAATTTCTAATTTATTCTGATATCCAGTTTGTTTTCTCATTCTTGTGTTCAAGATGATTAGTCTTAATCAGCTATGAAAAGTATTAAATAACTATATTTGAAAGGACAACTAATTGTTTCCACAATAATTTATTTTTAGAATAGAAGAATCAATAGATTTACTAAAACTATGGAGCAAACCCTTTTCTCGGTAATCTTTCCTTTAAGGTCAGGGGTCAGATGCAGAATCAAGTTCTTTTTTGAGGAGCTATGGCAGTATTCAAGTGAACTGATTTTTTACTTATATAGGGGTGGAATTCAGCTGGTTCAGACCGGTTCAGGCAAACAAATGCTAATTTTACATCTGGTTTGCTGAACCGATAGTTGCAAGGAGTAGCTGGCCCCTCCCCTCCAAGGAGATTCCACGCCAGGGGTGAAATATGACTGGTTCAATCTGGTTCGGGTGAACCGGTAATGGTAGCAGCAGGAGGCTTCGCCTACCCAGACATCATCAGATCCTGTTTTTGATGCTATGTGCATGCGCGGAAGGTCCTGCATGCAGTAGCAAGGGTAAATTAATTTCACTCCTGCTTCCCGCAGTCTGTTTTGGATGCCAGGTAAGTGCAGGGCCCGCACAGAGCTCTGGGATGGCGAAAAACGGGCCTCCTGGAAGTTACGGAAGTCCAGAAATGGGCCCATTTCCAACCTCCATGGGGCCTTCCCAGAGGCTTGAGGAAAGCTTCCAGAGTCCTTGGTGGGCAAAAATAACCCACCTACCGTGATGCAGGAGGCCGAATAGGCCATACCCACCATGGCAACGCCCACTCAGCAGCCAGGCAGAGAAACAGTTGCTAAAATTTTTGATTCCCATCCCTGTACTTACAGTATTTATTTAGACTGGTATGCTTTGAAATGGAAAGGTTACCGAGTTTATTCTGCATATCTACATTCTTTCATATGTAAGCAATGCTCTCTTCTTAACAGTTACACGTTTCAACATCCTCCTACTTCTTCCCTTTGATTCCTAGCAGTAAAATGTCACATAGTTGATTGCTGCAAGACTTTCTTATTAGTTAAATCTTCCACTGGAAATTTTGTAGGTGATTTGCTATTCCTCATCTTTTTCCACTCTGCGTGGTGATTTTCACTTCATCACGTACTTCAGATACTTTGCTGAAATGCAGATTGGTTGCATTTTTGTATTGATTTTGTGCTAGTACAAAACTGATCTTGCATATGTTGGCATTTCTACTTCTTACACCTCTTACGTTCCTGGTGATTGGAGTCTTTCTAAACACTATAGAATAAGATGCAGAGTATTTTATGAGATATTGCGGGAAATTCTGTATGTATCTCCCTGAAGTCTCCTAGGACCAAAAACGGGCCAAAGGGGGGCACCCTTCCCCCCACATACGTGTATGACACCCCCCCAGTCCCTCCATGCATGTCTCCCACAGGCACCCCATCTGCTGCGCATGTATGGCAGAGACCTGAAAATCAGCTGGCCAGCGAGTGGCGTGCACCCATACGCCGTGGAGCTGAGCTGCGGCAATGGCTTTTGTGCCCTCAGAGAGGGCTCCGTTGCCATCTGTGGTACATATGCCAGAGGTTCGTCATCAGGAGCCTCGTCTATGGTGTAACAGTAAGGAAACAAAATTACTGTTTTACTCTGTTGCATCTGTAAAATGCCAGCCAACTGACTCTTATAGAGTTGCTGAAATCAGAGATACTTTTATTAAGTAGTGATGTTTTATTGTTCCAACTGCTGCTTTTGTCAATTTTAAATGGGATGGGATTTGGCAATATTGCTGATTTGGCTGCTACTTATATATTCTTATAACTGCCTTCATGATTGGAACATTACACCACGCATTTAATAAACTAAATGGGAAATTCCCTGAACTCAGTTGGAGTTCTTTAGAATAAATAAGCATTTGCTAATTTCAATTTCCTTCAAATTCAGAGAGTTTTTACCATTCAGTTACATTTTAAAAATAATTTTGATTAAATGTGTAGAATTCTGAATGTAGGCAACTTAATTTTTCCTAGATGTCACTAGTGAACTGGGTTGTTTCAATGTTCCCTAGCTTGTGAATAATGCCACCTGCCAAACTTAATTTTCAATAGAATGTTTGCTTTAAGGCATTCTGATGGTGAAATATTCCCAATTAATGTAATAATAGTTACTTTCATCTTGTGATTTCATTACAGCTGTAAAATGGGCATCTGAGGATGTAGCTAGAAGGCATATGTCACTGTTGTCACAAATCTCTACTGTTCTAATTCAATTAGTACCTTTGTTTATTTGCTTATGCATTATGTTTAAAAATATTTAATAGTAACAGTAATAACAATTAACAGTTCAGAACATACTATTAAATTAATACTTATTTTATGTTTGTTTTGTAGTTTGATTTTACATTATATTCTGGTTCTAATTAATAGTATTTACATTATACTTGTAAAGTTTTGTGCAAAAATTATTTACTGTCTTTTTCGGAGTATAAGACGCACCTTTCCTCCTCTAAAAATGGGTGAAAATGTAGGTTGCATTTTATAGACCGAACACGGGCGTTTTTGCCTTCTGAATCTGTTTTTGCCCTCCCTGGCCCCCAGAAGTACTGTGCAGTGCTCTGCACATCCTGTTTTTCCGGTTTTGGGCTCCCAACCCTCTGTATGTCACATTTTTGCCCTCCCAGGCCCCCAGAAGCATTCTGTAGTGCTCCGCAAAGCCCGTTTTTTCCAAAAACAGCCCCATTTTTGAGCTCCCAATCATTCCGCATGTTGCGTTTTTGCCCTCCTAGGGCCCGGTTTTGGGCTCCCAACCCTCTGTATGTCACATTTTTGCCCTCCCAGGCCCCCAGAAACATTCTATAGTGCTCCGCAAAGCCCGTTTTTTCCAAAAATGGCCCCATTTTTGAGCTCCCAATCACGCCGCATGTTGCATTTTTGCCCTCCTAGGGCCCCAGAGACACTCTGCAGGCCAGAACGGGTGCATTCTTAGTGAAAACGGGCTATGTAAATCACTGGAGAATGGTTCTTGGGGCCTGGGAGGGCAAAAACGCAATGCACAGAGGGTTTGGGAGCCTGAAAATAACCCCATTGTTGGTGAAAATGGGCCGTGCAGAGCACTGTAGAGTACTTCTGGGGGCCTGGGAGGGCAAAAATTATTTTTTTTCTTGTTTTCCTCCCGTAAATTTAGGTGCATCCTATAGTCTGGTGCGTCTTATAGTCCAAAAATATGGTTAATATTGGTTACTGACCTTCTATAAAGCACACAAAATTTAAGTAGGCTTTGCCTTGGTTCCTGGTCAAGAAAACCCTGGAGTTAATTTGATCCTCTGGTGATAGTCTGCAGGGGAGAAAATAAAACTTACTGGCCCATATTACATTAACGTTCCATTCTGCCTCTTCATTCTTGGTTCTCCTATGTAATTTAGATCAGAACATCCATCTACTAGAGGGAAAATCCCGAGCCAGTTAAAAGGAAAGTCTCAGTTAAGTTCATTGGGACATTGTACTCAGCATAAAAAGAAAAAGAAAAAAGTTCAGGATAGCCAATAACAAGAAACAAAATTAATCTCTGTCTTCGTGCCATTGTTGATTTACAGGTAAAACAAAACTGCCTTATGTGAACACAGCCACTAAAAATGTTGTAAGGAAAAGAGGTCACTTCAAGCCTTGGAAGTTGAATCTGGGTTGAAGTTTTTGTTTTTAGAGACTGAAAAGCAATTTGCAGCAACTAGGAAAGTAATCATAGATTGTAAAGAAGTGGCTTTGCAACATGGCAGTTGCCTTCATGGTTTGTTTTGGCCTCGTAGACTGGTGGTCAATGTAATATGTGGTTTTTTGCAATTGAATGGTAATATCACAATGGAAAATGGCTGTATTTTTAACTTTTGTACTATTTTAGAAATTTTATTACATCTTTTGGCTCCACACTCTTAAGCCCCAGATCCAATCTATCACTGCTCTTTCTCCCACTTTCATGTTTACTAACCTATATACAGTGTAAATAGTTTTGGGACGTTTTAAAACCCACACAATGGAAAATGAATCTACTCATGTCAGACACAGATTTGTAATTAAAATTAAGTTTCAGTCTTACAAAGAAATTTTTACCTGTGCAGGCTTTTTAAAAAAGGACCACATCCTTTTTCCACCCCTACTCCTCAAACTGGAATGAAATGAGCTGTTATTTGAAAGTCTTCGTTGAATAAATGTAAAACTACTTCATGCAAACATTCCACATTTCAAGCCCATTCATTTTGTCACATCCTATTCTAAATTTGGAGATACAAAATGTTTTCTTTTTCACATTCATATATGTGCCAAGGTGTAAACATCGGGCCTGTACTCTGCAAAGTTTGTTCATTGTCATCCCTCCCACACTTTTGATCAGAATGCTGTTCAGCACCTTCTCAAGTATACTTAATAAACTCCCAATAATTAGCAGGAATAGCCAACACTGGCTTAAGATCCAGAAGGATATTGACAGACTTGAACATTGGGCGCTATCTAACAAAATTAAATTCAATGGTGAAAAAATCAAAGGTCTACACTTGGGGAAGAAAAACCAAATGCACAGGTATAGTCTGGGTGATACCTGCCACTCTTACCTGGTGAGAGAGGTCTTGGAGTCCTGGTAGACAATCACTTAAATATGAGCCAGCTACAAATATGTACTGCAGCTGCCAAAACAGCCAATGCAGTCCTAGGCTGCATTAACAGAGGGATAGAATTAAGATCATGTTACATGTTAATATTCCTTTATAATACCTTGGTTAGACCACACTTAGAATACTGCATTTTGTTTTGGTCGCCATGATGTTGATGATGTTGAGACTCTAGAAAGAGTACAGAGAACTTATTCTACTTTCCTAAAGAGATGGAAAAACAATTTATTCCAGATCCTATATTTGCTCATATTTTCCACTTGGATCCATTTTTCACATAGCAGTGAACTGAATTGATACTTTTATATAAGCACAAAATGAATCAATGAAGTGTTTCAAACATTCCACCACTACGCCTTATAAGGATGAAATATTGTGAGTACTTCTCATACCGCCAAAGGTAAATTCACCTGAAAGTGACTTCCTTAATAGTGACAAAGCTGTAGCAGGTGATTAGCTGTTTGCTTGAGTCATAATTTCTTTGTGCTTTCTTACGACACTATTGAGGGAATTCCCATCTGAGAAGGAAGACGTATATTTTTTAAAAAACCCTGACCTTTTTAAAAGCATGACTTATGTGTACTGTATTATTTTGCAATTTACTCCCTATGACTGGAATGTTAGACTCTTAGGTAGTATTCCTGATTTATATAGTAATTCTGTGCACTTTTGATTGTCAACTATGGTCAGCTGCTGCATTCTAATTAATTGCTGTCGGATCTAAAGAAGTACGTAGCTTTATGCCCAGGTACGCACCTACACCTGGTGTTCAAACCATGTATGTCTAGTCCTCAATCTATTCTTGGATATACCTGTATAGATGAGAAGCCATTTCTTATCTATACAGTACTAATATCTTGAATCAGGTTTATAATTTGGTGGAAGCAAATAGCATTTGATATTCCTTCCATTTTCATTTATCATATGTACCACCCACCCAACAATGTTCACAGTCATTGTTTGCAAAGCTGTTTTGAGAATGTATATATTTATTTTCAATTTATGTAGTCTCCCATCTCTCAAAATAAGTGATCCTGGATGGCATACAAACAGTAATATCAAATTATTATTATTTTAAAACATTAAAAATGATAAAAGGGAATTCCTGCCTTACTGCTAAGTATTTTAAAAGACTGTGACAAAAGAGTGAAGGAAACCATTTTGTTCTCCAGGGCAGTGTCTATAAAACATAATACTTTAAGCCATGGGTGTGCAACCTTGGTAACTTTAAGACCTGAGGACTTCAACTCCCACAATTCTCCAGATACCTATGCTGATTAGGGAATTCTGGGAGTTGAAGTCCACATGTTTTAAAGTTGCCAAGGTTGGACACTCCTGCTTTAAGCTGTTATACAGTCCTTGCATTTGCAAGAAATGGCTCTATATCACTTAAGCTTCCACTGTCACTACAAGTAAAGATCATGAAACCAACACTGATCTCAAGAACAATAGGAGAAGGAGAAGGAGCACATTTCCCACAATCATCTTTTTCATTCACCAATCTTCTCAAATGTACTGAATCTCCAAAGTGCAATGTCACAACTTCATTCCTGCCAGTGTCATTACAGAAAATAAATAAAGTATATTAGATTTCATTTTAACAGTCAAAAAATTTGCCTTTTTTTCTTATGTGTAAAAATAGTTTGGGTCTTGTTTGCTAAGAAGCAGTTATACATAGGAGTGAAACCAAATGGGAAACCCTTCTATACGTATGATGGGCTATAAGTATAGCCCATCATAATAATATCCAATCTTTAAATTAAATAGAAGAGCAAACTATTAGAAAGAGAAACAGACTAATATATTTTCAAAATACCTGAAACAAAAGTACCTCTTATCTATTTGAATATGGATCACTTTTGTACAAACATATGGGATATTTATTATGCAAGCATATGGTAAATGGAACTCTTTTCTAATAATCATATTTTATTATTCCCTTTGTGGTTTAGGTGGGATTGTTTTAGATTTCTCTAGACAAGGTTATTGCTTTAATATAAATTTAATTACACAGACAGGCTAAACAACTGAGTTAAGCAACCCAATTTAAAGAAATAATTCTTCTTGAAACAGTGCAAGTCATATGTTTTAAAGGACATGTCTTAGGTTTGGGGATATGCATTATCTGGAATTATGCAACATACTGAACTACAAAATAACAAATGACTTTTACTCTAGCATGTTCTGTAACTCAGTGGTTCAGTTTCATGTTGATCCCAGAAGACTGTAAATTGCATCATCATGATTGTAATAATAGTGATTATAAAGAAGAAGAAAAGCCACTCAGAATATGGGTGTAGTGAGAAACCTTCTCCATTTTCAGCCTATATTTTTCTAAAACCAACATTTTAACAAATTTAGATTTTTTTTAGCTCTTCATAAAGATGAATCGATAGGGATCATGATTCATCACTAATCTAGAAAGAAAAGAATGAACAAGATCTACATTTTAAAACACTCTTTTCTTCTCCGCATAGTTGCTGGATGTGGTCGACTACCTAGCCCAGAAGTATCATCGATTGCTTGTCCTCGGGCGTAGACACATGCTGAAACATTCATTTCAGTGGAAAAAAAAAGACATGGATGACATGCAAAAGAAAGCAGATTTCTTCTTTACTGATAATGCGTATGTTATTTGATTTTTAAAAAGTATCATTTTTAGAAATATATGTAATAGTTCTAGGTTGAGACTGAATTTAACAACAAAATATACTGTATTTCATATATAAGAATGCTATCTATTCTTGATATACTATGTTTTATTTTGCAATTGTGTAATATTTTCCCATAGAATAGAAAAATGCAGCCTTTTCCCTTGTTATTTCATCCAGAATAATGCAATGCTGTTGTTTACATACAACAGGTATGCATACCTAATTACCTTTGAATATGATAATGAACCTCCCCACAACTCGTGTTTTTATTAACAAATTACACGAAAAAATGATAATATAACTATATATCCAACCCTCTCCCCCACCGTTAATATCATTTTTAAACTTAAAGGAATTAATAGAAACAAAAAAATAAAATAAAATAGAAATATGTAGAGAATGTTAACATCTTTAACATTTAAATATTCATATATCTACTGATAAAAATAAACACTTTGTTCCAAAAATGTGTCAACTAATCTCATAACCAATTGTATGGATCTATGATATTCCTCTAATTTTAATACCTCCAACAGAAAAATGAATATGACACAGTATCTTTTAACTGGTATCATTTTAATTTCTATTTAAATGCAATTTAATGAAACTTCTTAACAAATGGAAGTTTTCAGTTCAAAACAAAAAAATGTTGACATACATCTCAATGCTTAATAAATACTTATGTTTATTTCTTTGAACTGATAGGAAATGTAATCATCTATTTTAGGTAAAATCTGTAAACTGCTGTTTATTAATAAAATACAGCTACACATATTCTATCAGCAACTTTAGGGAAACCAGGAAACAAAACACTTCACTTGAAGAATTATTTAGTAAAAACTAACAATGCTCCCTGGTGACTAAGTATGCAGACTTGCAGGCATGGTCTAAATCAGTGGTAGTCAATCTGGTCCCTACCGCCCACTAGCTTTCATGGTGGGTGGTAGGGGTTTTGTCCGATACTGAAGCTCTTTCCTTTTTTTAATTTAATTGACTTCCCTACTTTATAAATCACCATTACTGTGGAACTGGTGGGCTGTTAGAAAATTTTACTACTAACAGAGATACAAAAGTGAGCGGTAACCCATGGGATGAAACAGTAAAAGCCACTATCTTCACATTTAAATCAACACCATACACCATCCCTCTCCTGATTCTGCTACATTCTGTTTCAGGATCAGCTTTGATTCTGTTACTGATCAGCTAGGATAATGATATCATCTTAACAGTTTGATATCAAAACAGGCATGTTAGTATCTATTTGTATAGAACTGCTGCTAGAAAAAAAAAATAGACGTTGTCCCACTATATAAGCCATCACATTTTACAATAAATTATTATCATTACCTGAAGTCCACTGATTTTTAAGTAAACCTATAGCAATTACTTCCTTTAATGGGGACATATTTGAACACTGAAAATAGAGACATCAGAAGCTGAAGCCTCAAGGAAAATACGTAATTCCCATTATTCCTTTTTTTCTTTAAAAGGCTAAGAAACGTACAATATGACCTGAATCAAAGAGAAATGAAGTAGAGGGGAAATGATGAGGATACAAGACTATAAAACTAATCACTTAATATTCCCCTGGGAGCAAGTCATTTCAGACACCCACAAAAATATCTATAGTCTTGAAAACGTTATCCCCAATGAATTAATTAGTCAGAGAAGGTCAGTTTTAGTTATAATAGCTATTTAATATGGTCACAGTATGTAACACAAAACTAGAATTTAATATCTATAGCGAGAAGAAAAACTACTGAACTTTCAACATTATAAACTCATTCATTATGACTTTTCATTCCAGATCTGTCTCAGATTGACTGTTTGCATTGATGTTAAAAAAATTAGCATCTAAACCCATGTAAAACAAAGATAAATAAGGAGTTGCTTCCTGCCGCTGGAGGCGTCGGATGAGTCTTTGACTCGTCCGCCGCTTGTTTCTCCCTGACGGCCCCTTCGGGGGTATGGGGGCTCTTTAAGGGCCCCCCACCGGACGGGCGGCGTGCGGGCGACCCCCACCCAGGCAGAGCGCCGGGTGGGGGC
>JAPKID020001431.1:0-12490 GCA_026931265.2 Tropidonophis doriae
ATTCATTAAAAATTTAATTAAAAAAAGAACTGGTGTTGCCTCGGAAGTGGAGGGTAGTCTTATACAACGAATATAGGCCTAAACCTATTTTTTAACTGTAAAATTAGGAGGTCGTCTTATACGCCAGAAAATACGGTACTTCTGCCTGTGACCCACATCCAGTCCAAGATTACACTGGCTTTTTTAAGTTGCTGATTCACACAGCTTGCTAATGTTCAGTAACAGTGGTCCATTGTTCTCCCAGAAT
The DNA here is from genome assembly GCA_026931265.2 of Tropidonophis doriae. Lineage (NCBI taxonomy): Eukaryota > Metazoa > Chordata > Lepidosauria > Squamata > Natricidae > Tropidonophis > Tropidonophis doriae. The sequence continues at coordinate 248 of JAPKID020001431.1, forward strand.
CCTTTCCACATGCCTGGCTGCTATGAAGTCAATCCTGTACCTATGCAAATGACCTTTTTTCTATGTAAATCAGGGCACTTTCTATGTAAATGCAGCTGAAGGGAGCAGGTGAGAATAAAAGACAACACAAGAGCCCAGCACTTTCAATAGCTTGGTAAAAAATATGTCCAGTTTAATTAGCTTAACAGTTAAAGTCCATTTCGCTGTAAGTTGTGTCTATGAACAATTACAAAGTACTGTCTGTGACTCTAAATATATTTTAGAGGCAGCTGCAAATTATGGATTAGAGAAATATGCAGAAAGTGAAAGGGAACTATTTCTCAAATTAGCCTGCAAATTTCATTTTATGGCATCCTATTTTTATCTCCTCAGAAGCTAAATCTGGGCGTCCAGCAGCCCAAACAGTGACAAAGAATCTGTAACCAACATGACCAACACAAGCACCTCAATACTGGTACGCATACATGCACACATGTATTGGACAGATGGTCTTTTAGCTAATGGGAAGCTTATTCATAGCAAGGTTGAAGAGTTGAGGGGCTGCAGCTTTGAATTCCAATGTTGCCAGCTATTTCAGCCTTATCAAATGTCATCTGCAGAAGATCTCAAGACTATATAAACAGAATGGCATCTTTCTTACAGCAGGCGATAACTTGTGTTTATCTTAGCTTTAAAGAGTTTGTGGATTTTATATTCATTGTTGGTTACCTTTAAATTACTTGAAGAATGTGGGTGTCTTGGCCTCAGCAATTTGTAAATGTCAAAGTTAGAAAACAATGCAGAGTTCCTTCAGGATGCTTTTAAAGATGCTGTCCTTGGCATCCTTTTAGAGGATCCTTGAAGCACTTGGAGTTTTATCTGTGTCAGATAAACCTCCAAGTGCTTCAATGACCCTCTAAAAGAATGCAAATGACCAGCTGTCTGCAAAGAATATAAATCCTTCCATTCCCCACTATCCTGTCAGAGCTGAAGAAGCTTCTTGGATGAGAAGTGAAATGTCTTTTTTTTAAAAAACCCAAGACAGTCCAGTTGCCTCCTGAAAAAGCATCTTTGGGACAACCATGACCTGGATGACTGAGACTCTTTATAGACTCTTGGCTTTAGATCAGTAGTTCCCAACCTTTTTTTGCCATGTCCCACCTAAGCGTCTCTAAAATCCTGATGCCACCCCCCCCCGCCACATATAATTCTTAATTTACTCAAAAAGTGAACTCTATTCAGTTGGAGGAAGCCTAAAAGGCCATTAACTTGGTTTAAACAAGGTTCAGATTGCCCCCATTAAAAACCAAATTGCCTCCCCCCCCCATGGGGCAAGGGCCCCACATTGGGAACCACTGCTTTAGATATAGGTATAATGCAGGTGAACTGCCTGCTTACCTGTATTAACCATGCCAGGCTCCATCCGGGCTAGCTATTTATACAGTTTCTATTCTTTTAATTGAAAAATAATTAAAGGGAAGCACTAGTTTTCTGGAATCCTTACGGAATTGTGGAATTGATCTATTATTTGTATTTTCCATAATAAAGTTCTTCTGCGCATACACAATTTTGTTTTAGTTTAATGTGCCATATAAATGCCCATGGCTGTATTTTTTATGGCATATCCATGGTTAACTTATCCATGGTTTATTTTTTTAATTTAGTCCACACAGGCGAGTGTCTACATAAGTGAATTTGTTCTTCAGAGACTTGTGATTCATGTACTGTGCAAATAAAACTGATCTTTTTAGCTAAACTTGCTTTGGCCTAAACCTTGCTTTGAGGAGATAAAAATAATAATATACACACATACTCATCAAATTGTTTTTTGTTCTGGCAAGTGAGTTTATGCAGAGCTTAGAAAAGAAATATGAACAGAACCAACATTTTTCTAAGCAGTTATTCAACAAATTGTAACCATCCTTATTTAATTGGGGCCTTTGAATGACCCAGTCACTTTTTCACTACCTCTCATTCTTCTCATTCATACAACCATCTATTCAGATCGTCTAACAGAATATTTTTCTCCTCTGGTTTCATCTCTGATTTTTCTGTTATCATTATTCACTGGAATTTTATGATTCCTATTTTCATGGCATCCACAGAATTCCATATAATACCAGTTCATACTTTCTGATATAGATTTTTATAATTTGGAATTAAATTTATACCTCCACTTTCTTGGGAGTAGCCATTAACTCTTCTCCAGAAGATCAGTCCATCTTCATTTTGACCTATTACATTATCTCTCTTTCTCTTAATATCAGGCACAACATATTTATCTTCCCTCCTTCCCTCTCTCTGTCCCTCCCTCCCTCTCTCTCTCTCTCTCTGTCCCTCCCTCCCTCCTTCCTTCTTTTTCTTTTATTAACTCATACGATCTAAGGTAAAAGTAAAGGTTCCCCTCACACATATATGCTAATCATTCTCGACTCTAGGGGGCGATGCTTATCTCCATTTCAAAGCTGCAGAGCCAGCGCTGTCTGACGACAATTCTGTGGTCATGTGGCAGGCATGATTAAATGCCGAAGGCACACGGAACACTGTTACCTTCCCACCAAAGTAGTCCCTATTTTTCTAGTTGCATTTTTACATACTTTCGAACCACAAGGTTGGCAGAAACTGGGACAAGTAACGGGAGCTCACTCTGTTATGTGGCACTAGGGAAAGAACTGCCGATCTTTCTGATGGACAAGCTCAGTGTATTAGCCACTGAATAATCGCCTATTCATACTATTTACTGTTCACCAAATGAGCCCATAGATGTTGCTTTCATGACTTTTGCCAAAGAAGGCTTTCACTAAGATTTTTAGTAGTATGAAGATATTATAGATTAGATTTACCGGTTTTAGCCATACTTGCTTTGTTTTCTAATAGAAAAGCATCTTTTGCCTTTTTGTTGGAAAGTTTTCTCAGATGTTGGCCAATATGCCAGAAGGGTAATCAAAGATCACTTTTATCCCAAAGAAACTCCTGTATGTCTATGCAAGATAGACTCTCTAATCTTATCTCTCAAGCCAGCATTCTGTTGGGTACATCCCACCAAGTAGGAAGCGTGCTATTGACACACACAAAAAGTATGTATCAGATATAGCAGCTACTATATAGTTCCACAGTTGTCCAACATGTAAGAAGGCAAAGGTGGCACAGTGGTTAGAGTGCAGTACTGCAGGCTACTTCAGCTGACTGCCAGCTGCAGTTCAGCAGTTCAAATCTCACTGGTTTGAGATGAGTCAGGTTGACTCAGCCTTCCATCCTTCCGAGGTGGGTAAAATGAGGACCCAGATTGTTTGGAGGCAAAAGGCTGACCGTGTAAATGGCTTATAGAGGGCTGTAAAAGCACTATGAAGTGGTTTATATGTCTAAGTGCTATTGGTATCTAGAAAGTAGCAGCAGCAGGTAGCTGACCTAGAAAAGAACTGAACCTGCTTGAATCCTAAGGAAAATACATACGATTCTCTGTTCTATATAGACGGTCTAAATGATGAGGTAGAAATATTGAATGAATATTCTGTTAGTATACTGGAGACTCAAAGCTTGTATTCCAATGATATAGTACAGTGTCGATGTCCATACCTAGAAATGAAATTATGTAAAGTAACTCTTAATTTAAGCTCTCCAGGAAAAGCTCCAGCATCACAAGATAGATTGACCTCTTAAATGGTCTCCCAACAAAGGAAGCAAAATTCTGTTAATGGATTTTAGTGCTCACGCGAAGGCATAAAATTCTCTTCCCTGTAAGCCACCAAGTCCTTTTCTGGCTCTAGTCCAAGAGAAAATGCCACAGAGAAAGAAACCCTTTGCTGCCAAGGATGGAGAAATTGTGGGAGCAGAAGTGAAATTTCAAAAGACAAAAGGGGGGGGGAGATGAGTCTGCGGCTGGTGTGGTTTTTGTGATTGAAGGTTTATTGCATTCACCTTGGGCATCGTTGGTCATTCGTTTGTTTTGTTTTGATCCTGGTGTGCCACCCACAGTCACTGCTGTGACATGGGCGGCCATTTAATGACTCAAATAAAACAAATGTAAATAAAACTTACAAAATGATTCTATTGCTTGACCCATATATTTATTTCTTCATTCATGCATGCACAGAGTGGTTGCTTGGCAACAGCACTGGTGCCATAATATATATTCCACCAGCTTATTTCGAGCAACTAGTGGGCTGGTCTCTCAGGAGAAAGGAATCAATCTCTCCAAATATCAGCCTTGCCTTTGATACCTCCTTCTATATTGATCTGAGAGATTCAGAGAGGGAAGCGATTTAATTATAATGAAAGGTAGAAGTGATTAAATTAGCCTAACTTTTCCTCCAGTTCTTGATTATTATTTTTTTAAGGTGCTCCCTCCACCTTCAGTTATGTGGCAGCTACTTGCACCTGGGACATGGTTACTTGCAGGACCGCCTCCTACCATACACCTCCAGTCGACTTGTCCGCTCCCACAGGGAGGGCCTCCTTAGGGTGCCGTCGGCCGGACAATGCCAGCTAGCGACTCCCACGGGAAGAGCCTTCTCTGTGGCAGGCCCCATTCTCTGGAATAACCTGCCCCCCGACCTTCGTACAATCACGGACCTTCGCCTCTTTCCTCGGACATTAAAAACATACTTCTTTCACGTGGCCAGCATGGCATAGCTGTTATGGCTGATCTTACTCTGGGTTTTAATTAGGTCTTTTAGCACGGGTTATGTCTTTTAGAACAAGTTTATAAAATTCAATTTAATTCATTTTTAATTATTCTGATTGTATTTATTATTTTATTATTTTTATTATCCCTGTGCACTGCCCTGAGTCCCGTCAGGGAGAGAGGGCAGTATAGAAATACATGAAAATAAATAAATAAAGATGAAATATCTCTGGAGTCAACAATATTCAGGTGGATTGGCTGAGATTGATCTTCATCGATAATTAGAATAGTGCCTACACCCAAGCTTGTTTCCCTAGCTGTTGTTGAGGTTTGGCCGTCCAGGAGTTGACCTCTTTGCCCACCTGGAGAACACTCACCTTCCCAGGTTCTTCTCCAGATTCCCGACACCTCAGGTAGACGGATTCAATGCCCTCCTCTGCACTTTGCCCCCCGGTCTCATGTATGCATTTCCGCTGTTATCTCTCACATCCAGGGGGATCAGAAAAATTTTAGTGAAAGGTGCAGATGTTCTTATGGTAGCTCCTCACTGGCCAGGTGCCCCTGGTTTACCAATCTCATCAGTCTTTCCATTGCTAAGCCCTGGAGAATTCCCCAAGACAAGGTGTCTTTCAGCCAGGGGTGTCTACCTTCATCTGCAGCTTCAGTGGCTCCAGTTGACTTTTGGTGCTTGAGACGGAACTCCTGAGAAATAACAACTTTTCCACCAAAGTTATTGAAACCATTCAAGCCTCCAGATGAGATTCTACCATCAGAATCTACAGGGCGACTGATTGGCCTTTTTTAAGTGGTGTTCCACCAAACACATCCTCTCTGTGTCTGGGTCCATTCTGCAAGTTCTGGACTTTTTGCAGGACGGCTTCAACAGAGGTCTGGCTCCCACCACCCTCGGGCAACAGGTGGCAGCCTTAGCTATGAATGTCGCAAGTGACTTTCAGCATTCTCTCAGCCACCACTCTAAGGTGTGTAGCTTTCTGAAAGGGGCCACCAACCTATGCCTGCCTGTTAGCCACTGGTTTCTGTCTTGGGAACTTCCCATTGTGCTCCGGGCCCTTACATTACCATTTGAACCACTCCATGCTTCTAGCCTCAGACATTTGACATTTAGGACAGTTTTCCTCATTAGCATCACATTGGCCAGGAGGATTTCAGAGTTGGCCGCACTATCAGTCAGGGAGGATTTATGCATCGTTCACCCTGATAGGGTCATCCTCTGTCTGGACCCTTCATTTATTCCTAAAACCAACTCCTGGTTCCCCAGGGCCCAGGAGGTTATACTACTGGACTTTTGTCCCAAACCTAGACATCCCAGGGAGCAGCGTTGGCACACCCTGGATGTTCGTAGAGCCATATGGAGGTACATTAAGTGGACTGCTTCTTTTAGGAGATCTGAATTCTCCATCTTCTTCCAACTGGATTCCATGGGCCACAAATCACCCCTTCAACCATTGGACACTGGCTCAGCTTGTATCACCTTAGCATATGAATACCAAGCCAGACTCTTGCCAGGTCACATAACAACGCACTCCACTAGGAGAGCAGCTACCACAGTGGCCTGTGTGAGGTAAGCCTCAATTGAGAAAATTTGTAGGGCGGCCACTTGGGCCTCCCCTTAGAAATATGAATAAACTTAGAAATATGAATAAACTTAAACCCTTCTCCCTTTGTTGGAAACTACAAATTGGAAAAGTCTGCATCAGCAGAGGCATCCTTTGGGACGTGGGTGCTACAAGGGGTCCACTCCAGCACAGAGACCCCCAGCTCATCTGTTTCCCACCCTAGTGATGTTTAGCTTGGTTATGTTACATGCTTGGACTCTCCAAGCAGCACACAGGAGAATGATTCTTGGCTTACATGAACGATCATTCTCTGGATGCTGAGGGAGAGTCTAACCCCTCCCTGCGGTCTCCTACCTGTCTTAGACTAATTTCCAGTATGACAGGGAACAACATTGGATTACATAACATCAGGACCATGCCTTCATTGAAAAAGGGTGTTGGTACTTACCTGATACACCTCTTCTAATAAGGGGAAGATATCATCCACAAATGGGTTAACATTGTCCGTACTCTGATTGGACTGAGTCTGATTATATATTAATTATTCACCTATAAAAGCCCCTCCTGGGGGCCATGTACCCAGTTTTTCGACGAAATGAACACAGACTCTATGGTGTTATCCATCCAATTTAATAAAGTGAACCTGGAAAGAACAACATAGCATCAACCATTACAGCCGGGCACGATATACGTGTATTGTGCCATGTATAAAAGAGAACAACAGTAATCTGTAAGAGAAAAAAGGATTAGGGCCGGGCCGGATGCTATCTTTCCCTTATTAGAAGAGGCGTATCAGGTAAGTACCAATATCCTTACTCAATAAGGGGAAGATAGCATCTACGAATGGGACATACCCAAGCCAAACATCCCATCATAGGGGGGGTTCAAATTATATCATCTAGCTGACCTCATTGTGAACTGCCTGCAACACCCTACGACCCAACGCCACTTGCCCAGAAGTGAACATGTTCAATTTGTAGTTCCTAATGAACAGTAATGGTGATACCCAAGTTGCCGCCCTACAAATCTCTTCCAAAAAAGTTTGAGTAGCTCACAGCTTGGTGGTAGCGGCACTCCTTGTGGAATGAGTCGTAATACCAGACGGAATCCCATCATCTCTGTCTTCGTAAGTGGATGCAGTGCAGCATCTCACCCACTGGCCAATACAGGCCACTGACACTTTGTATCCCAGAGATGACACCTGAATAGAAACAAAGAGCGCCTCAATCTTGCAGAACTCTGCTGTACAACTGAGATATATCTCTAGGGCTCTGCGGACATCCAGCTGGTGGTATCTCTCCTCCTGTTGACCTGCAGCTGTGGGACAAACATCAGGTAATACAATGTCTTGGGAATGATGGAACCACAAACCCACCTTAGGGATAAAGGAAGGGTCAAGTCGAAGGACTACCCTGTCTGGATAAAATGTACATAAATCTGCTCGAACAGATAAGGCAAGAAGTTCCGAAATACTACTGGCGGACGTAATCGCAACCAGGAACGCTACTTTCCATGAAAGAATATAGAGAGGAACGTCCCCAAGAGGCTCAAACGGGGGTTTGACTAGGGCCTCAAGAACCTTAGGGAGATCCCAGGAGGGATAACGATGTGCAGCCGGTGGCTGTAAATTGGAGACCCCCTTCACAAACCTCTGTACTGCAGGATGATAGGATAAGGACTGACCCCCACCACAAGACAGGACCGTTCCCAAAGCTGCCACTTGGTGTCTGATCGTGTTTGGTGGCAACCCTCTGTCTTTCCTGTAGGAAATCTAGTACCTGGGAAATGGAGGAGTCCTCAGGCGTAACTCCCCTACCAGAGCACCAGGAGGCAAAGATCTTCTACGTAACATTGTATATACGTGTGGTTGACTGCCTCCTGAATGCTTGTATGGTACGAATGACTCTGTCCAAAAAAGCATCCTTTCTCAAGGAGAGCCACTCACTGCGCATCTGAGTGTTCCAGCGATCCCTGAAAAAGAAGAGCTCTGTCCAACAGGAGCCACCACAGTTCCTCCATTGACAGAGTCAGTAGGTCAGCGAACCATGGCTGTTGCGGCCAGTGTGGAGCGATCAGGATCACCTTGGCCCTTAGGGCAATGACGCTCCGTATCACCCTGGGTAGGAGTGGTACTGGTGGAAACGCGTAAAGGAGGCTCCTTGGCCAGGGGGCTTGTAATGCATCCACCCCTCTGCTCCTGGGGTCTGGAACTGTGAGAAGAACCTGGGGAGTTGCGTGTTTCTGAGGGTGGCGAACAAGTCCGCCACCGGGGCTCCGAAGTGACTCGTGATCTCCTGAAAAACAGTATCTAAATTTAGCTTTGGCTAGAACCCCTGGAGCATGAGATTGAGTTTCATCTTTATTCGATGGCATAAAGGTTGCTTTCTCTATCATCTTCACCATTTGTAATATGAAGATCATGATGCTACTTTTATTCTGTTTATAAATACCTGTCTTCTATTATATGATATTGCTGCATTTAAGACACATTGAGAGATAAAACACATAACATTAGTATAGTGACATAAATACTATTATAATAATTATTTTATCTTTAACTGTTGCAAATTAAACACATTACTATGGAATGGGTTTTTTCTAAAATTGGGCATTAGGAGATAGTAATATTTTTTAATCTTACATCAAATCAGACTGGTATTCCAGAAAACAGGAATTAAATATCTGATCTAGAAGGTCCTGGAAGAAATTTCTGTCATTGTGTAACATAGCATTTGTAATAGATCTTTTTAGTCTTGGGTACTCCACTGGAGAGAATATGGGAATTTAGATAAATATTTCTGGAATATTCACAACTTCTCCATAATACTTCAAGTTCATAAAGACCAGCAGCCTAGTTCGTCATTTAATAATTGCAGTTTTTTTCACATATTAGCATCCATTTTATGAAATATTTCACAAAAGATGCTTAACAGAACAGGTAAGTATAGTTCAGCCCAATTTATTAAAGTTATTACACAGCATGAGTTTTTTACTCATTCTAAGTGGCCTCTCAGACAAGGGAAATTTTAAAACAGGGAGCTCTAGATATCAGTGCTCAAACTGGCATTGGTTTAAAACAATTTTTTTAATTGGTTGTCTAAGAACAAAACTGTTTTCCAATCTGAAAAATGCCTATCAATGAATCTGTCACCATTTTCAAGAAGGGTCTACTGTAGAGCAAGATTTGAGTTGTTGGATTCCATGGCAAAATCTGGGTGGTTTTACCGCTTGCCATATCATGAGAGGACTTGCTTATGTGCAACCCCAGCCATTGAAAATATTGCTCATCTGTTGTTTGACTTGGAAACCAAATTACAGATTATCTTATTTCCCGCTAGGTTCTAATGCATATATTGTAAACAGAACTGCTAAGTTTTTAATTAAGGCTGTTGAATCTAATGCATCAAACAAATTAGGGTATACTGCAAGGGAGATTCATTTATCTGACTGCTGACTCATTGTATATATTTATCACATATATATTTTATTACTGTATTACTATCTAGTTTATCCTGTAATCAAATTTATTTTTCTTTAATCTTTTTGATAAGGTCATTAGACTAATCAATAAATAAAGTGTTCTATTTTCTACTTCCTAAGGACAATGTAATGGTATTTATGAATGAACATGGGATAGCGGACAAAGAGATGCTACCTAGGGAAGGGTCATATAAGAGACAGTATAGCCTATAGGTGCAAAATGGGCAGAGCAAGAGGTATGGGCTGCATAAATGATTGTAATGGTGGTGAAATTCTATTTCAATTTCTGTTTCAACATGCAAGTTTTGTTAATTTAGCTTTACATAACATCAGAGGTAGGTTCCTATCAGTCTGGACTGGTTCAGCCGAACCGGTAGTGGTTTGCCGGCCTGGATTGCTGTAACTGGCAGTGACCCAGATCTACCATGCCTCTGAACCGGTTCCCCAGTCGGTGCACATTGGTTTTTTTCTTTTTTAATGTTCTGCACATGTGCATATCTATTTTTGGGCAACTGAGGATGTGCGTAGAGCGCACACCGAATTGCGCACTCATCAAACCAGCAGTAGTGCTGGCGGCAACCCACGCCTGCGTAACATATAATTAGTTTATCTGGTTGTGTTTCTAGTTGGGCTACCTGGTAAGATTGCAAGGCATTGGCAGCATATTTTCAAGCTCTTAGGTGTTTTTTTTTTAATTTTAAACTTGACTTCCCCCCAGCCCCCCAAGATGGCGGCGCACTTAGACACTGCAGCTTTGAGCTCCTGGTGTCACAGTGGAGTTAGGCAAAAACTAGTCTAAACCCTCAGGGAGTTACTAAATATTGGATCTTCTACTTGACTAGATATTACCAGTGACTTCCAGTAGTCTCATAATATACCGAGTGACATAGTAAGTCTTCCAGGCTCTCCATGGATCGTAGTTGGGCCTAGAAGGCGGTGAAGAGAGCGGAAGCAGAAGTGGAGATGCAGTTCTGGTTTGCTAGTTCAATTACAGAAGCAGCCTCACAAATTAGCATTACCAAGCATTTTTCTAACCAACTCTAGATCCTTTGTCCACAAAACAGATGAACTAAAATTCTTGATGGCAGCGAATAGTAGTATTCTGGTAAGTATTCTGTTTCTTCTTTTCCCTGGATTTCTTTTGTTAGTTTGTTCATTTCAGCACAGTCCATAACCTTTCTTATTTCATCTTCGCTTGAAATTAATTTGTTTTTCAATTTCTGGGCAAAAGCAATCCTCGCCGCCGTAATTATATATAATATTAAATACTGAACTTCTTTTGTATTTCGCAGTTATTATTCCTAGTAAAAAACTTTCAGGTTTCCATTCTGTTTTGATGCCTGTTATTGCTTCTAGATAGTTTTTGATCTTTTTCCTCACATAAGATCCTTTTCCTCCCCATAAGTGGTAGTATATTCTGTGTATTGATTCACATTTCCAACATTTTGGGGAGGTATTTGTTGATTTTTTAGCTAACCTTGTTGGTGTCAGGTGCCATCTTTCAAACATTTTGTACTGGTTTTCCTTGTATGCAACTGATAGTGTTATTTTTAAGTTTGTTCCCCAAAATGTTTCCCATTTATCTAATTTAACATTATAGCCAAAGTTCTGTGCCCATTTTATCATTTGTTGTTTCACGATTTCCTCTTCCATTTTATACTTCAGGAGAAATTTATATATTCTCCCTATCATCTTTCTATCTGAGCTTTGAATTATTTTATCCAATTTGTTTGGTTCCATTTCGTTGTCATATAATTTAGTATTATTGTGTATAGTTTTGATTTGCAAGTAAGTTAGCCAGTCAACTTTCATGTTTTGTTCTGCCAATTTTTCAATTGTTTTTAAATTTTCCTGTCCATCAATTAAGTCTCTGTATCTTAGCATTTTATTCATATCTATAAAATTTGGATGGATCATCCTTTCTGTCGGTGATAGCCAATTTGGGATTTTCACATAGTGGATTTTTTTTTTTGAGCCAATTTTGCAATAACGCTCTTCTAATTAAATGTTTTGAAAGTCCCATAGAAATGCATATCAGCCTGCTTGCAAATCATGGCCTTCTAAGATCAAAATTATTTTATTTGTTAGCTCTATCCAATCCTTCACCCATATTATTGTTACTGCTAATGTGTATAATTCCCAGTTTGATAATGCTAAACCTCCCCTCTAGTCGCTGTCTTGCGTTGACTGTAGTTTGATCCTCGCTTTGCGTTCCTTCCAAATGAACCTAGCAGTTATTTTGTTTAATTCTTGAAAGTAAGTTTTATTTGGATTAATAGGTGCGGCTTGCAACAAAAATTAAATTCTTGGTAAAATATTCATTTTAACTGTGGCTATACATCCCTTTAGTGATAGCTGAATATTTTTACAGCTTTCTAAATCTTTCTTTATTTGTTTCACTAGTTTATTATAATTATCGTCTTTAATTGTGGAACATTTTGCCGACACCCAGATCCCAGTTATTTCACTTTCTTAGTTATTTGCATTCTAGTTGCTACTTCCAGTTCCTCTTCTTGCTTTTTTGTCATATTTTGGGTTATCATTTTTTTTTTTGCTTTTATTGATTTTTAATCCTACCACTTT
>JAPKID020001432.1:0-14838 GCA_026931265.2 Tropidonophis doriae
ACTATATTTATAAGATTTTATTTATATATTTATTTATTTATTTCTAATTTATAAGAAGATAATTTAGAATTTAAATTCTAACTCTATATTTCAATATAAACATGTGTATCAATACGACTAGTAATGATGACCTAACCAGAAGCTGGCATAGAGGTAGAAATAAAAAATAGGGAGAATATTAGTATATACATTTTTATATAATAGAATAAAAGCAATAACCTGTATGCTCAAATAATATTGTGATTGGCATTAGAATGGCACATTTAAATTCTGAACAATTGAATAATGAAGGATTATATTTTAATACAAATATGTATTAACACTAAGATTACAAAAGTTGACTAATGCAATAAATACTATTGTTATTATTGTTATTTGTATGAATATGAACAATTCCCAGATGCCACATTGTTCATTAATTGATGTTGATAAATATTTTAAAATAAATTTAAAAAATATACTAAAAATATCTATTAAAAGATCTAACTCAGTGGTAGTCAGCTTCGTTCCTATTGCCTACTAGTGGACGCTCCAGTTTTCATGGTGGGCACTAGTGGTTTTGTCCGATACTGAAGCACTTTCCTTTTTTAATTTAGTTGACTTCCCTACTTTATAAATCACCATTATTGTGGAACCGGTGGGCAGTTAGGAAATTACAGAGATACAAAAGTGGGTGGTGGTTGACTACCCTGATCTAACTGAATGGAAACTGCTTCATAGTTGAATTTTATGCCCGGTAATTTTCCTGGGATGAATGCAAAAAAAAAAAAAAGATTCCCTTTAGCTTTTAGAGAGAATTGTGAATTGACTCAGGAATTAGGAATTTTCATGCTTCTCTGAAGAAAAGATTTGTGTTCCCAGATGAGGTTAGTCTTATGCCACTAGCCCTTCTGCAATGTTTTTAGCCTTCTCTTTTTCCACTCTGGCAATTTCTTGACATAAATCTTCTATTTCCCATCAGCCCCTAAGAAAGATGATAAAGAGACTGTTGATGCCCGAGGAATCTTGTTCTTTGAGCTCTTGTCAAAGCTGGTGGAATCATCTAAACTGCCAAGAAATGCTACTACGGCTATTGTCAGGTGAGAAAGAGGAGATCCTAAGAATACTGCATGTGCACAAAAACATATTGTTCCTTGCATGTTTATATGAACCCAGAGACTCATTTCTTATTACAAAAGAGTTCAAAATGAAATGTGGTAAAATTTAAGAGTATGGAGTAACCCTTTAGTCATTAATGTCTTTACTAATAACAATTTAGACTGGGGATTCTCCCAAATGATAATAAATGGAAAAATGTTTTGAATCTGGTTCACGTTTTATTCATATAGTAATTTGGAAATCTCAATTATACAAAACTGTTTCAATGGGAATCTTTGTTTTACAATCACAGCTAATGTAAATTATCTAGCAATCTTTTTATTAGAAAAGGTTTAATGAAAAAATGCAAAAACAAAAAAAGAATTTAGGATTTATTTTTTGTTCTTAGGAGGATTGGTTATCAAAGTAAATTTCTTTATTAAATGTTAAAAAAATAGTTTAAAAAAAAGACAATGTATACTTCTCCATCAGACATTTAGTATGAAATTCCTATTTCATTCATGTTCTTCATTGAAATGTCACTTGCATTTTCCAAATTATTCTTTCCCCTTCTAAAGATTCCTCCCTTTCTACTTACTGCTGTGTATGTGAAATTCTCAATTGATCAAAGTTTGATGGGTGGCAGAGAAAATTTGATGGGACCAGCCATGATTAATGAAAGAATGCAAGTTGGAATACAAGAGGAGTAAATGGGAAACACCATGAATTAACTAACAAAATGAAAGAAAAATAAATAAATTTATTTATAAAACTAAGTAAAAGAGACCTCATTATAAGCCCAATAAAAGTAGTCTGATTTTGTGTCATAGAGATGATGAAAATATACAGGGAACTAAAGAAACAGATTTAATTATGAATGAAAAGGTATCATACTGATGATACTGAACCCAATGCTGCCAGATGATTTCTACCTGCAATTTCATATAGATGTTAAACAGGAGGCAAGAGAGATGTCAACCCTGAGGCATTGCACATGATGGGTCTATTGCTGAATCTCTCCTCTTTGCACCATCACGACCTGTTTCTAGCAATGGAGAAAAGAGAACTTTGCAAAACAATGCCACCTATTCCAAAAACTGTCCTGTAATATTCAAATGTCAATGATATTAAAAGCTTCCAAGAGGTCAAGGAGAACCAAGATGAACACATCACCCTAAACCAAGCCCTCCAAGGTCATCCACAAGGCACCAATTGTTATTTAATGCATGGCATATCATAGATGAATTAACAATATATACTGGTATATAACATTTCATATAGAGCAACCAGATGATGTCTCAATACTATAGCCTAGCCTGAATTCTGACAGCAAAAGGGTAGATAATCTTCTTCATCAGGCCTCTTACCATCCACTAAATAACCTTGCTTTAAAAAGGAAGGTTAGATACCAGGCAAAAGTTCTTCAAGACTGTAAGGTCCATGGATGGTCTTTTCAGGAGACAATGAACTACTATCCCCTTTAAGGCTAGCAGAACCACCTCCCTCCCAAAAAGAGGCATTAAACCACCACTTAGATCCAATCAAATGCAACTTCCCAGGAGATCTTAATTAACTAGGAGGAATGTACGTTCATATTACAGATGGCCAAGCTTACAGAAGTAAGGACCCTGTCCACTTCCCCATAATTGACTGTCTCAAGCACCTTGAAATAACCAAGCTAGAATATGCCTTAATCACTTCCACTGGACCTAAAGTTGAGCAACTCTGTTGAACATACTCTAATTTTCCCCAAGGGCCATATGAGAAACTGGGATTGCTGTGGAAGACTGCTACCACTGTCCTGCCCCACTGACACAACTCCACCTCCTGCCACTGACAACCATCCTCCACTGATGCCCTCCTGCCCCCACCACTACCCCACCCCACCACTACCACCACACTGATGTTCTACCCCTGCCATTGCTATTCCTATGCCCCATCATAATACCACTGCTGTGGGTCAGACTGCAAAATTTATTCACTGTACCCTCAACCCTATGCAGGAGGATTCTGGGCACCTTTCCGTTGGCCTGCAAGGGACACCAGATCCAATGTGTTGCACCCTATATGAGTTGGACTGTCAATAAGTTGGCCCAGATCCAGGGCCACCATGACAGCTATGAATTTCCAGGCCACTTCTGTTTCTGGGCCCACAAGACTGTTTTAAGCACCACCATTCTGGGGAATATCACTATCAACTCCATGAATCTAAGAGCTCAGGCAGGGCCTAGCCAGCCCACAGGGAGGAAAGTAGATAAGGAGAAAGATCTCTATGACAGTGCTTCACAAAAAGCTTTACATCCAGCTATATGCATGTACAAAGTAGGCCATTAGAGACTTTTGAATAAAAGCAGCCACACCACCACTCCCACTCCATATTGACTGCTGCCATATTCAACACCCGGAGGGGAGCATATTTCTGTGAGAGACAGTATGCCCTCATCCCCTACCTATCCAGGTCTTGATAATAAATACCATGTCAGCCTTATCATTCACAATTTGACCCTAGATGAGGTGAGCTTTATTACAGGCCAGCCTGGTATTCAGCAGCAGCAGCAGCAGCAGCAGCAAAAGTTGAGGGACTCCCAGGTTTTAGTGGGACCATGTTTTGCGGTGGTATTTTAACAATACTCTACAAAATGTTAATGTAATGAAATTGAAGGCAAAATAAATAAATAAATAGTTATTTCTTTACCATCTTCTGTTTTATTTCTGTGGCAGCAGAACAAAACATAGCTATTAAAGGAAATTTCTCAAGCATGAAATAAAATAAGTTAAATCCACAGCATAACGAGAAAGCATAAGACAAAACATTTGTCTTACAAGTAAAGAAAGTTATGCTACGATAGCACTGAGTCTGATGAATGGCATTATGTTATTTAGGTAGTCCTTGACTTACAATCATTCATTTAATAATCATTTGAAGATACAGTGGCACTGGAAAAAGTGATGTACAATTGGTACTTGCACATACAACCATTGCAACATCTTCATGGTCAAATCAAAATTCACATACACATCGTCAACCAATATATATTTACAATAGTTGCAGTGTCCCAGAATCATGTAATTGCGATTTGCGGCCTTTCCAGGTGGCCTGCAACAAGCAGCCAATGGAAGGAAGCCAGATTCACTTAACAATCATTAATAACTGCAAGTGATTTGCTTAAAACAACCATGGCAAAAAGATCATTAAATTAGATCTAATTCATTTAACAATTGCCTTGATTAACAATGAAAATTCTGTTCTCGGTTGTGGTCATAACTTGAGGATTATCTGTAAAATGCATGCAACCAGGCTGATTTGATATATAAAAAGGATGGTTGCAGGATGAAGATACTGGATTTTTAAAAATACTGCAAAAGATGACGAAAGGAAAATATTGTATTTTTCTCTCTCAAAAAAGAGAAAAGGTTAGTTGCACAGAATATCATTAAAGAGAATGATAAATGGGCTAAAATTTTAAAAGACGGGAAACTCTGAATGATTATAAAGCCAATAAAGAAAAAAATAAATGATTTTACCATCTTATACATATAAGTCTTCCCCAGGTTTATTTAATGCTCACTTTGATTTTTCCTTGTCTTGTTTTCTAGCTATTATCGCCAAAAGTTCCTGGACTGTACGGGCAAGAAAGCTTCGCAGCCCAAACAGGATCAACACCAATCTGATAAAGAAAGGTTGCCCAGAAGCCATTCTTCCCCTATTGCTGTCTTTGCTGGTGCCGCCCGCATCTGCATCATGAACGAAAAGGAACTGGAAACATATGTGGCAAATCTCCAAGGTAAGCACTCACACTGCATCAAACTTCAGAGCTGAACTATATCTGTTAAGAACCTGGTGGATCATACACTGGAAAATTGGAACTGATAACCTTAAATCTCTAAGCTAAACCATGGAATTTCCCTGGTTTTTCCTTGTAATGGAATTGAGAAAATGCATTAGACCTATTTAGTGATCTCAGAGTTTTTGCACAAAAAAACATGCCTTGCTGGTCTCTTACCATAATTAAGATTTGATCAATCATTCTGCCTTAATCGAAGCCAAGCCCAAATAGGCAGGCAAGAGGTTGAGTAACTTAGTGAAAGCTTCAAGGAGCAAAATACTTTGGCAGGAATCATATTCTGTACCTCACCATATTCCTACTTTGAAACCCCTTGGCATAGTTGGTGGTTTGTGTGATTCCTGTTATTAACATAGCATAATCTGTATTCGTACTACTTTACTATATATATAGCAGGACTGAAGACATGCTTTGAAAGAACTATAATTTATAAGATCAATGAAAAAAACCAGCATATATGTCCCACTCACTTATGTGTATTTAAACTTAATAGAATAGAATTGATATATTAGTGCAAAAGCACTCTAGAAAAAGATGATGACTGAGGGATGGAAAAGATTTTTTTTTAATAGATGCAGAGGATGGTATTATGAAGCTCTTTTGCTAAGTTGTTCTAGGCACACTGGGCATCATATGGAATAGCATTGCGAGGGAGTAAGAATTTTCCTTTTCAAGACTCTTTTTAGAGCACAGTCTGTGCTAAATACAGATTTTGCATTGCATTAGTCCCACACTCGGTTTGTCTGTCTCTCCTTTTTTTTTTCCTCCTAATGGGTGAGCATTTGTGTAACAGAAGCAGGAAAGCAGTAAAAGATCCATTTGTTGGATTTTTGCTCATATGATGGCAATGAAGCAAACAATGCTTTGTTGCCCAGAATATTACAATTGGTGACCACATTCCCTGAGAATTTTTTTTTTCCAGATTAGGAATGGGGATGAGAAAAATACACAGCGTTTCATTAGACTCTTATTTTCTGCTTCCACAAAAGGAATTAATTTCAGTGCAAAATAACCATTCTGATATTGGATAAGGTTTTAGGCACACCTCTTAAAAGTTATTTCAGTGCTAAAAAGAATTCCTACTTTTGTAAATAGCTACAATGAAATGATACAGTAAGGAGGTGGGAAACATATTTAATTTATTTATTCTTTTGCACTGATTTGTATCAGTAAAATTATCATACCAGTTAATTTATTATTTACTGAAGATACATGCCCAGATAAAATATGACACATGTCAACGTCTCTGTTGTTGCAAATATAAATTATACTACTTCCACCACAGTGGAGGGATTCAAATTTTTTTACTATCGATTCTGTGGGAGTGGCTTGGTGGGCATGACAGGGAAAGGATACTGTAAAATCTCCATTCCCACCCCACTTCAGGGGAAGGTTACTGCAAAATCCCCATTCCCTCCCAATCAGCTGGGACTCGGGAGGCAGAGAATAGATGGGGGTGGGGCCAGTCAGAGATGGTATTTACCAGTTCTTGAACTACGCAAAATTTCTGCTACCAGTTCTGCATAACTGGTCAGAACCTGCTGAATATCTCTGTCCCACCACCAATTGCTAGTTGGAGGGACATTTGCTATGTTTTTTCCAAATTCCTAGGACTTCAGCTATCTAGTAAAAGAAAATAATTAAGAATATCTGCAGAAGTAATTTACCTTTTTGCATGCAATGTTGAGCACAAATATAAAAGTCGGGTTTGCAGTATGAAATGCACATTTAGTAATTTTTTTCATTATAATAGTTTATACTGGGTGATTGTGTTTATATTTACAAAGCTTTTCCTCCAATAGCTAGCAAGAACTGGGTAAGAATTCAGAGCCCAAGGTATAGAAGAAAAACATTTTAAAGAACCCAACATCCGTTCTATATTACATCATTACCAATCTATGTGCATAGCACAAAGAAACACATTCGTTTCTAATTAGCTGGGGTTGATGTGGAAGGCTAATTTGCTGTCCTGCTTCCTTCCAGGCTTTTTTGAAATGGCTATCTGTTTCTCTTGTGCTTTGCTGTGTTCCATTCATTTCCCTTTGCTTTTCACTAGGGTGGGGTTTGGATATTGATGAATATTGATGATCTATCACTAAGAGCATCCTGACATTTGACTGCATTTTGCTTTACCTAGCGAAAGTTAACCCTTCAGAGAGTCCTTATAATCAAGTGCCTATCTTTCCCTTGATCCCTAACCGGGACGTCTTGGTGAGAGGGAAGCCAATGAAGGATGTCCAGAAGCTGGATGTGGAAAGGAAAATGCAGCCTCTCTCCTCCTTTGAAGATCATTTCCTCCGTAAAAGGAGGTGGATTAAGCAGATAGTGAGTATACAATTCCATTCTGCCTATTTTCATCTAAATCCTTCTGGGAACCTTTCCATATGTTTGTTTATATGATACATTTTGTTTTGTTGCTTTCTTTTACACATAGCCCAAACATGCCAAGACTTCCACACCATCCCTCTCTCTCTCTCCAGAGCTAAGTCAGAAGCGTTTGACTATGAATGACGTGAGTGCAATCCGACAAGAGGTAAGCTCTGTGAGACAAGTGCTATTTATTGGGCTAGACCAAATTAAATTAGTTGGACTTATTTTATAATTAAAATAAGTTAGCAACCTTTGATTTAAGGAATGGGTAATTGCTCTCTGTAATGACAATATGAGTGGGAATATAGTATGAGTTTTTCTTTTTGAGTTTCACATCCATCTGCACTGGTTTTGTATATCCAACTCACATATAGCATAGTTCACTTAACCATTGCTTGCTCTTTTCTCTCCACCCATCCATCTTTCTGGTTATCATATTGATGCATTCTTGTTTCTTTTTCATTTTTTATTTCATTATTTTATTATTTTACTTCTGTTCTGTTTGCACTCCTTTCATTTTCTTCCATTTTATTATAGTAAGTTGCCTAGAGTACCTGGAAACTTCTAAATTAAATTACTATAATGCGTGTGTGCAGTATAATACTATCTTTGTGGGAAGTTCATGTTGGCTACAGAATCCTGAAAGTTGGTCCATCTTAAAATCTCAACACTGAGAAACACTGATGTAGAATGCAATTCTGCATAATGGAATATGGATGGAAAAAATTAATGGGGTCAGATAGAAAAAAAATCCCAGCAATAAGTCCATCCATTGGGGTAATCATCTGATTTCTTTTTCTGTATGCCTTTGTTTGTCTGATAATTATTATTTGATATTTTCAAGTAGTCCCTTTTCACCTATTTTATTTTCCAGACTTTTAAGAATGACTAGTGTAGGTATTTTTAACTTCAACTGACTATTGAGAAGACATTTCTATATTACTTTGTATGCCCATTTTTTACTGTATCTTACTTTGTTTGGAATTCTGTGAATATATATCTTTTTTAAAGGCATCAGATATTAATTATAAGAATAAAAAACAAAGAATAAAGGGCTGTGGGAGGAAATTTGCCAATCTCAAACTCCTCAAAGCTCCTTCTCATAACACCAGCCAATGTCTTGATTTAATTCTGGAAATTATACCTTTACTAATTAATCACGCTTCACAATTTAATCATTTTTAAAGTTCCCAATTAATCATTCTTAAAGTTTTTGCATGGTTACTCTTATGATTTATCTCTCACCCATACGCTCTGGCTTTCCTATTCAGGTCAAGAAAGTGACAGGCTCCTATCGGAAAGTAATGGCTCTCCGTGAACGCAACAAAATGCTGAAGCTGTGGAAGAGACTACGTGGTGGAGAGATTGGGCTGGAGACAAACAACCCCAGCTTCTATCAGATCTTCTCCACATACACCTGGTCATGGAATGTTTTGCAGGACCTGGTGTCACCCCGAGAACTTCATGCATATGATAAAAAACAGTACCGTATTGGCCGGGCAGCCACTCCTGTAGATAAATTAATCAATACTAGTGGGAAATCAAAAAGAAGTCAGAAGTAACACCAGATGATACAACCAGTGCTTCTCCTTTTATGTGAATGCATTCCCTCGATCAGTCTCAGGCTGGTATGCAGGTCACACTTTCTATGAGACGTAGTGCAAGGTTTCAACTTTGTACCCTGGCTAATACAATGAAAAATTAAGCTTCAAGAGGCAAACCATCTCTCTTGTCATTTTTGTATTCTTATTGTTACTGAGTGCCACTAATAGGCGCAAGGATAGTAAAACTGTAGAAAAATATTCAATCTTGAAAATCAAGAAAGATTTGGGGATAGCCGCCAACTCTTTATCATCTACATTTAAAGACATTTTGTTCTAACAATCCTTTTTCTTTTCTTTCTGTTTCAAACCTTAACAGTTAACTTACAGCAACTCTCAATAACCATGTTTCTCTAGGAATGAGTTCCATCAGGAGGTAAACTGCAGTCTTTAGAAGAGAAACAAAGTTTGCACATTGCATGAAAACATTTAGCTAGTTCTACAAAAAAAAAGAGAGTTAACTATATTATGGCTTCATTCAATGTGCAAAACCAACAATGTATTCATATGTTCTTCAAGGGAGGGCATAAAGAAGAAATATGATTTGTTTTAAACTCTCAACCTTTTTATTATTCTACGTTTTAGTTAAGTAAGTATAGCAAGGCTGAGCAAATATGCTGTGGTCCCTTCAGCCTTCCCAGCACTTTTCTTTCCTTTTCTTTCCTTTTCTTTTCTCAGCCAATTCTGCCATCACTGCCAAAAAAAGCAGCATGACATAGTCTAATTCACATATTCACTTATCATTCTCATTCACTTCCTACCACTTCATTCTTCCTTCCTACCACTTCATTCTTAGTTCTCACAGCAATGGGTCTTACATCTCAATGTTCTCTACATCATAATGTTTGAGAGTTTGGTCTCCCAAACTGGCATATTCCATTATACTCTCTCCAGCCTGACTTCCAAAAACTTTTCTATCCTTCCCTCTTTCCCCTCAATTGCCAGGGCTGTTAATGTTTGGTTTCCCTGAACCCTTTCAGTCCATATCTATAACAGAACAGCCCTACTTCATCCTGTGTATGGATCAAAATAGCTGGAACATTCATTTTTGTCTCAGAAAGAACCCCCCACCTCTCTAAAACAACTGTCCTATGAGTCTAATTGTGCACAAATATTTTGCACATCTCTAATCTGAAGTAACAGGGACATGATGGCTCAGTGGCTAAGATGCTGAGCTTGTCGATCAGAAGGTTCGAATCCCTAGTCCCACATAATGGAATGAGCATCCGATACTTGTCCCAGCTTCTGCCAACCTAACAGTTTCAAAGCATGTAAAAAGGCAAGTAGAAAAATAGGAACCACCTTTGGTGGAAAGGTAACAGAGCTCCATGCACCTTCGGCATTTAGCCATGCCAGCCACATTACCACGGAGGCATCTTCAGACAGTGCTGGCTCTTCGGCTTTGAAATGGAGATGAGCACTGCCCCTTAAGGTCAGAATAACTAGCACATATGTGCGAGGGGAACCTTTACTTTTAATCTGAAGTACTTTTGTGGTTGCCTGTGTGAACTTGTTCAGATCTAAGGCTTTGCTATAAAGCATGTACAGGCTGTTTTTCAACCTCAATTGGGGGCATAATGCAATATGCTAATTAAACAAGCCTCCACAAGGCTAGGCACAGCCATTATGGTGAAAGGGGTGGGGTTTCAGGAGGCAAAAAAGCCTGTATTCGATGTATAAGACGCACCCAGATTTTCAGCCTCTTTTTAAGAGGAAAAAAGGTGCATCTTATACTCTGAAAAATATGGTAGTAAGTGGTTTAGGTTATGTTACATATACAGAGCAGGGCAATTGAAGCAGAGAAGATTTCATTCTTGTGACAAACTGCACAACATACTTCATTGGAACTTTGCAACACATATCTATTATTTTTCTTTTTAAATATAGGAGAAAGCACGTTGCACAATGAAAATGCATACATATTCATTTTTAGATGCCATACAGGTTTTTTACAAGTTCACCATTGTCATGCTCAAAATGTATTTTTTCTAAAGGTATAAAAGAATTTAAAATCTACCTTGAGTTTTATCCCTAGAAACTCTATGGATGTGTAAAAAGGATGAACATTCCTTGTTGCCTTTCCAAGATCTTTGGCTGAATTTTCTACTCTAGTCTATAATCCTGGGATTTCCTGATAATATTCTAAATATAATTCAGGTCCAATCCAGCCTACAGTAGAAAGGTGCTGACATTTGCTAAAAAAACTACATGCACATTTTTAATCCTCAAAACAATACTAAAATAATGCTAAGAATGGAAAGGAATGGAATGCAATTTGGTATGGGAATTGGGAGTGGGAATGGGAATGGGAATAGAACATTCATTTGGCCAAGGAATTTGTCTCTGGTGCATAAACTCTCAGTGTACATGCAAAACAACAAAGTAATAATAATGACATCAATCAGAGTAGTGGAATAGATGAAAAGTATAATAGTAATACAGCCATACTAAATGTGTAATTATACTTAGACATAAGTGTACTGTGGGAATTAGATATTTAGCAGACTTGTTATGCACTTTCCAGCTTTCTCTTTTAACAATAAATTTCAATATTAGCAAATAATAATTCCTTTGCCCACAAGATCCAGGTTTTTAATTTGTTGCTAACCTCAATATTTTTTCTTCAGAACATTCAAAGTTATGTCTTATTGGAATTGGATTCTTCGTAATTTTTTTCAGGCAGATGCATTTCAGGCAGATGCATTTTATGGTGATTAGTACCTAATGTTTTTGCAAATCAGCACAAAATCTTTTCATTCAGTGCTATATTAAGATATCATCTATTTAATTACAGTGTTGTCCATTTTAAGACCTACAAGTACTATACATAATATTGCGTTATTGAAAGACTGTGTTTATAACAACATACCATTTTCTACAGAAAAGTCTTATCAGCCATTATGTTGCATCACTGCAAATCTCTAGCTCCAATTTTTCTGTTTTTTTTAGATTCCTCATCAGCTACAGAACTTCTAGTCATGATTAGAATAACCTTCTTCAGTGCTTAATCCAGTGGTGGGATTCAAAAATTTTACTACCAGTTTTGTGAGCGTAGCTTGGTGGGTGTGGCATGATATGACTTCGTGGGCAGGGAAAGGATACTGTAAAATCTCCATTCCCTCCACACTCCACGGGAAGGTTACTGCAAAATCCCCATTTCCTCCTGATCAGCTGGGACTTGGAAGGCAGAGAATAGATGAGGGTGGAGCCAGTCAGAGGTGGCATTTACTGGTTCTCTGAACTACTCAAAATTTCTGCCGTTGGTTCTCCAGAACTGGTCAGAGTTGCAATCAAGATATGTTGGTACATTGTTCAAGTGATTTCTAGAGCTCAGCTGGATGCAGAAATTTTATTCCTCGTTGACTTGCAAAATATATCAGAAGCTTAAAACGTTTAAAATCAATGTTTGAGTTTGGCGGAAGTGTTATTTGCAACCCAAATACCATACTTTTTAGAAGACGGGCCTATTAATATTCCTTCCTTCTAGAAAGGAACAAAACTCTAAGGAGACAGACCGTCTCGAGATCCATTTTCGAAGACAGCTTGACATGGGAAATCCAGGAATCTAGGCAACCTCCTGAATTAAGAAAAGGCACTCTTTGAAAGCAAGCCTTAGCATCTCACGCATGCGCATTGGGCGATCTCGTGTCTCTTGCCTGAACCTCAAGAGCGGTAGAAAGAGCACAAGAAATCAAGTCCTCTCCTTCTTCTTCCGGGTCGGATGTTGATTCTCTTGACCTGCCTCTCGTGCCCGTCTTGCAT
The DNA here is from genome assembly GCA_026931265.2 of Tropidonophis doriae. NCBI lineage: Eukaryota > Metazoa > Chordata > Lepidosauria > Squamata > Natricidae > Tropidonophis > Tropidonophis doriae. Next base: position 12,656 of record JAPKID020001432.1, read on the forward strand.
GATGGCTGCGCCCAGCAGGGATGAAAAGAAAAGGAAGCAGTTTGGGAATCGTTTTCTCACTGATGCGGCTCGGGTTTTTCAACACAACGCCTGGTAAGTAATGATTGTGGCTGCTTCTTTCTGCAATCTCTTTTCTGATCCGTTTTAGCTATTCCATAGTTTGTGCCAGCTTCCTACGCAGAATCTCACAAAGTGAAACAACCGCATTATCAGTTTTGTTCTCTACACGTCTTATATTAATGCTGCATCTTAACAGATCGAAAGGATGAAACGTTAAGCTTAATTGACACATGGGAAGATCGAAAGGTAAATTAATAGACGGTGTTCAGCTGTTTATGAGCAGTAATCAAGAATAAGAGCTTCATGAGAAAAAATGGGGGGGGGATGAATAGATAGTACTACTTGCTTTTCTTATTTTTATAAAGTCTTATAGCCACATCAAGCCACCAGCTATTTTAGCTCCAGTTTTTATCTTTTATTGCAAATTCCGCTATTCCTAATGGGGTGCAACCAAGGATACGTAAATCATGATGTCATCACAAGGTGCGGTATCTTAGAACATAAGTACAGCAGTCCTTGTTAGCAACAACTATTGCAAAGTATGTAACATAACCTAAACTGTTGCAAAGGTTCACAGTCACTAAGCAGAAAATTATATGATTGTGATAGGTTCACCACTTTACTGCCACTTTGATCATTAAGCAATTTTATTTGCATGGTCTCAATTAACTGTGCTTGTCACAAGCCAGTTGCAAAGAGCACAAATGGTAATCATGTGACCCCAAGATTCTGTAACTGTTGTAAATGAAAAGATTGGCTGCAAGCCTTTTTTAAAAATTCTGCCATAACTTCAAGCGGTCACTAAATGAGGCAGTCAGTGAGTAAGGTCTACCTGTATGTAATTTGCTATGCTTACATTATATAATTGCCAGTGACATTAAATTTTGCCTTGGCTGTCGCTGGCCACTTTTCACACTGCATCACATGTCCAAAAATATTTGTTCTTTGAATGTGTGGTTATTTTGTCTGATGGTAACTGTATGATTTTATTTTTTTAATGATTTTTTTTTATTTGAAAGATTTTACAATAATTTTAAAACGTGCAGAAACAGAATTGGGGGGGGGAGGGAATGAAAAGGATGAAGAGTACAAAAAAGCAAGAAAAGTATACAAAGCAACTTTGTCTTGTTTCTATCAGCTATTCTTAGAAATTGCCATTTCTACCTCTGTATTGCATATATAGTTACTTTCCCCCATAAACAAACCTTTCTAATCAATAAAACCTGAAATAATTTAATTTTTATCCATTTTCAGCAAAATGACTACAAAGGGTTTCCAGGCATTTATAAATGTAATTCTAGTTCCGTCCTTAAACAAGTCAATATAGCCATTTCTGTAAACTCGGCTATCTTTATAGTCCATTCCTCTATTATTGGTGCTTCTGTAGCCTTCTATCTTTGTACTGAAGAATTGAATTTTAATACTTAACAATTAATTGTTGTGGGTAAACATTTCTTTTTTGTAGGGATAATGTGGAATGGTCTGAAGAGCAGGAAGCTGCTGCACAAGCAAAGGTCCAAGAACAGAGCATGCAGTTAGTACCACAAGATCAGCAAGGTACTACAGACTATATAATGAAAATTCTTCCTTTTATATATGACAGTCCTATTAACACAATATATATATTTAACAGAACACAACCATATATATTCTTATCAAAGGATTTTTTTACAAGATTAAAAGACAAACATGAAACAATATTTGGGGGGGATACATCAATTTCAATAAAATATTTATCTCAATTTAAAAATGTTTGATTTTAGTTCCAGTGAAATCATTAGAACAGATTAGTGAGTAGCTTCACTCTTCATGATATCCATGATTGAAAAAGTGCTTTCCTAGTTAGAATATCGGGTTTTTTTTAAGTTTATAAGCTCTTAATATAAGCTCTTAGCTACATAAGCTTCAGAGAACTGAGATTCAGACTAACAGTCAGATATCTGATTTTGAAGGATCTGCTTCTTGGGTATATGAGAAACTAGTTACAATGGTAAATATCTTAAATAAAAGGCAGCAATAAAGCAAATTACTGTGTAGAGTTTCTGCTACTGTATTTTCCGGCGTATAAGACGACCGGGCGTATAAGACGACCCCTTAATTTTACAGTTAAAAAATAGGTTTAG
>JAPKID020001433.1:0-14837 GCA_026931265.2 Tropidonophis doriae
ATTTAATTTATTTTAAAATGGCTTTATTGTTGTATTATGTTTTTTAAATATTCCCTGTACGCTGCCCCGAGTCCCTTTGGGGAGATGGGAGCGGGTTATAAATTTAATAAAATAAAGTAAAGTAAAGTAAAAAGCTCATAAAAGATTTCCAAACATCCAAGTCACCTACTGGAATGGAATCAAGATCAAGTGGCCTTCCAGGTGTTATTTACTTTCACTCCTTTTCTTTGTGAATCTTAAACAATTATCATTTTACCACACTGAAGTAATCTTCTTCCTCCAGTAGATGGCTCCCCTACTCCAAATCCATTAAACAGCATGTGAAAAACAACAGCTGATTGTCAACCGATGTAGGAGGTGGGGGGGTTAGAAATAAAAATTTTACGAAACCAGTTTCTCCCACTAATCACTTTTCAAAGTATTGTTAAATCTTTTCCAGGCTTTCTATATTTTAAAGTTTCTATTAGATATTTCTTTCACATCTTGGTCTTTAATCTCCATCCAATTGCCACTTTCTTAATGTTTAGAGATTATTTTTAAAAATGCTTTTACATTGGTTAGGTCTCTAGAATAAAAGTTGGAAGTTGTCTCACCAGTTTCAATGCTCTGTCCATGAACTGCTCCAGCACAAATCCTATTGTCCCAATTGTCATAGCTTGTGACTTGCCAAAAATGGCTGTCATCCATGCTGTCATTCAGGAGAGCTTTCTTCATCCCTAACGAGGAAATTGCAGTTTCCCCCTGGTCGACGAAACACCTCTCCTTCCTTCACCACCCCTCCAGGGTGACTCTGATCCCAGAGTCTCCTGGCAAGCAGATACTGGCTGGTTTTCACAGAGCTCGGTGAAGCGCCATTATTTCCAAGTGTTCTTGCCGTGACGCCAACTGGTTCTCCCAAAAGCAACGTATTGCATGGGTAGCTGTACAGTTCAGGTTTAACAGTTCCAGTGGTAAGGTGAACCTCTTACAGCTTCCAAGAAATGGTTTTAATTATGACTAATCCCCCCCAACAGATTTCTGAGCATGACATACACTTACTGTACTACAATAGCTGTGTTTTTTTTCCCTTATGTTGTCCTCTTCCTACCTTGCACAGTGAGCTGAATTATTCCACGATCCTCCCCATATGAATTGATGGCATGGCAGGAAAAGAAACCAGAATCTTCTCGCACTGTTGGCAAAATCTATATTAGAGATTGAAAAGAAGAAAATACAGTCAACAGGAAACATTGAAATTTAGCCTATTCTTCACTGCAATATTTGCTAATGTTCGGAAAGTTTATATGGTCAGTAAACAACATTGCAGCTACATCAGTATTGCTGCATTGCAAAGTCCCATATCCAAGAAGTTAAGAAAACTATAATAACTTACTGAAATTGAAATTATTTTTCTTATGTACAAATTTTATATGGGTGAGTGTAGTATATTACACTGTATAAATCTTTATTACAATGGGTTATATTTTACATATAACCTGTTCTTCCTTTATACCTGCGGTTCTCAACCTGTGGGTCAGGACCCCTTTGAGGGTCGAATGATCCTTTTACAGGGGTCGCCTAAAACCACTGGAAAACCCATATTTTTGATGGTCTTAGGAACCGAGACACCAATTTTATGGTTGGGGGGTCACAACAACATGAGGAACTATATTAAATGGTCACGGCATTGGGAAGGTTGAGAACCACTGCTTTATACAATCCAAAATGACTGAGGTGCGATTCCTAGATTCTATTCAAGCAACCTGCAGAACCTGCATTTCCTTAGCTGCCAGGTTAAGCTGCTATGGTGAGTAGAACATCAGGTCACACGGTTCTAAATAATTATTTCTTGTTCTTCTCATCAGAAAAGGCAGTTCTGTTTTACAGTAATACAACTTGAAAGGATAAATTTAATCTGTTTTTTGTCTAGCAATTCTTTTCCAGTGAGTTTCTATTTTAAATTTACAATTTGTCAACAGTTTGTTGGGGAATATTACAGCAAATATAAAATTATTTTAAAAAAGCAGATGTGTCTGCTTGAAAAACTCTGAAGTATTTCTTTAAATCTAGAATGGAGTTTTTTTCTACCTTAGTAACTGTTAGGGGTTTGTGTGTATTCTGCAGATATTTTTTCTGAATGATAAGAGTTATTCATGCACAATTTAATTCATGCACAGATTTAATTCATGCACAAAATTTGATTAAGTCCTGTTCCTTGCCTGCATAAGAAGCATTTACATTTGGATGTGTATGTTGCATACATCTGTTGTATTTTAGCACACATGAAAAGGTTACCCTTCTTAAACAATATACAAAATTTCAGAAGAAATTTTATTGTAGTCTTGCTTAACTGAACGATTAGATTCATGCAGGACTAATTTCTCCTTTTTGTGGTTTATTTGTAAGGCAAGATGTCTCAAAGAGCTCTGAGGATAGCTGCAGATGCTAGGGAGGTAGGAATCCAAATTTTTCACACTTTCACAGATAGCAAAAAGAGCACCGATCTTAACATTTCAGTGTATCATAGTTCTTCTGCCAAATATTAATAATATCCCTAATCTTCCTTCCATCTTCTCCCCATACTACACTTTCCTATGTATCTTAAACATTGTCTACAATCCTTCGGGATTGAATCAGTTAATAGATCTTATGTATGGAAGAAAGGTGTAAATAAGGAGAAACCTTACACACAAGCCTCCTGGGAGACAAAATGGGGCTTGTGGGGACTCCTGGAAGGGGCAGGGGAAAGTATAGTTGCAAGCCTGGTTGGGAGGGGGGGACCACAAGCTCTGAGGAGGGGGGCTAGCAAGACTTATCTGTAGGTGGGAGGAGGCTGCTCAGTTGTGGTGCAAAGCAGGCACCACATGGCAGCTTGGGCAGGCAAGGCAGCTTGGGCAGGCCAGCTACCCAGGAGGTGAGGGGTGACTCGGTGGGGCAAATGGGCAGGGCAAGCAATTGGGGAATTGGTTTGGGGGTGTGGCAGGCCTGGGTCGCTGTCAGTTCCAGCAACCCTGGCCGCCAAACTACTACCAGTTTGGCCAACCGGTAGGAACTCACCACTCTTGCATTTATATATGAATATCTATATGAATATACAGGACATTATTTTAGAATAGTGAATTAGTATCTAAATGAAAACTAATAGACAATCTCAGATTTCATTCCCATCTCATGTATAAAGAATGCCATAAAAAATCTGTGATAGAAACTGCTAGCTTGCCTGGGTAGCACTTGAGTTGGCTCTATATCTTTTGCTTCCTAGTGTAGTCTAATTGTGCTATACTGAATGGTAGGGAGAGGGAAAGTTATCAGATTATTTTTTTCTGCAGATTTGATATAGAGTTGTGCAAAATGATTCAAGCTGAAACCATTTTGAGCTTGAAATATCTACTCTGTCAGGGTTGTTAACTAACTGGAAGTGTTGCGATGCTGTTCCAACTGAGCAGAGTGTCCCATCACTGTTTTGGATACAAAGTCCACTTTGTTTAACCCAGAGCAATATCAGAATTTTTAGTATTGTCATTCTAAGCCCAAAATATTAACACATATACAGTGAATTCTCATCTAAAGATGAGGCATAATTGGAATTTCTGCTTGATGGCAACGTAAGAGATGGAAAATAGGAGTAGAGGGTCTCTGTGGAAGATAATCTTCTTCACCTACTCTGGTAATCTGGAAAAAAATCATACGTCCCTATGAAGAACATATGTAAGACATGCCTGAAAGAACAGATGACATGATTCTGAATTTTCTAGGCAAATAAAGTCTTTGATTCCATCTTGACTGGAGATAGTTGTAGTCCAATCTATGTGGACTACATCAGATCTAGAAAGCCTGCTGAAAAATCAGGAACTAATCCAAACTGAAGGGTAGTGTGGGGGTATTGTCAAGAGATCAATGAACATAACCTGTTTATGCAAGTGATGGTGCAGCTCTGTGGCTGGACAGCACAGCAAAAAAATCAAATCAAAACAGATGCCTGTTTTTAATTTTGGACAAAATTGCTGCCCATATTGTAAATGCAAATACCAACTTGGTTTTATCACCTGTAAAGTAGAGATGACTTCATCACCCACTTCTTTTGTAGAAACAAAATAGCGGGACATTTCAGGATTAATGATCCTATCTTCTTTCTCCCAGCGGACTATGATGGGTTTCTCACCATGAGCTGTGCAACTCATCTCTTTCTTTTGACCCTGTGTTGCCAAGGTGGTATTTGGATAGGAGGTTATCATGGCAGGAACTAAAAATAAAAATAATACACATTACTAGTAGGATACAAATGTGCAACAGAAAAAAGGAACAAATTGTTGGATATGATGCCTCAATAGTTCACCTTATTTGTATCTAACTATATCAATATGTTATCCTTTCACCTTAGACTCCACTGCCCTTGTGCCCTCTGGATGTGTTAGGATTGTATTTATGTAACATGAGAAACAAAGCGAGGTACTGGTTAAAGTGTTAGATTAGGAGTGGAGAGATACAGGTTCCAGTAAATGATCAGGCACAACATCTCACTGGATAACTTGAATCCTTCACAACTTACCTCAAGACAATTGTAGGAGAAATTAGAAGAAGGTAATGCTATGTACGGTATCTCAGGGGTCTCCAACCTTTGCACCTTTAAGTCTAAAGGACGTCAGTTCCCAGAATTCTCCAGGCAGCTTTGCTGAAGCTGAAGGGAGCTGAAGTCCTTCAGACTTAAAGTTGCAAAGATTGGAGACCCCTGCTGTGTCTTAACTTGCGCTCCTGAAGAAAAGGCAGGATTTTAAATACTGTTAAAAACTAGAGTCCCAACTCATTTGAAGATCACAAACACAGGGCTCTTTTAGGCACATTTAAGGAATTCAACACAACCACTTAGTGATACACATCTTCTAAATGAATTTGTCTAATTGCTGTTTTAAAATGCTAATATTTGATGACATAACCTTTATGCATGTTAGCACTACTGAAGCCTGTCTATGACAACATGTTATAACCCAGTGCTTTCCCACTGGAATGATTTCTGAAGTGTAGCAAACTGATTTTCAAGCTGGCAAGAGTGAAAGCAATGGCTCTCTTCTGGATATTGTAGCAAAAACCAACAAACTTGAAAAGATTTTCAGTGAAAAATCAAGTGCTTGTAAAGCATTGTTAACAACAATTTGGAATAGCTTTATTTAACCATGCCATAAAGTAAATGGCTTTGTTCTATTAATATTTTTTTTTAAACTGAATTTATTTACAATGAAGAGATAATAGAAAATAAATTTATTACTACCGTTATTAGTGTTATAAATTATTTCATACTGCTTGAAGCTGGACACAATTAAATGATACCAATTAGGGTATCACTTGTAGTGCCCTTCTGGACACAATCTTCCCTTCATCTTCCATCAAAGTTGAAATCATAAGTCTTGACAAACATAATGTATAAGGTGACCAGATTTTCAAACTCCCAAAGCAGGACACCGTCGGTGGCGGGGAGGGGGGGGTGCACGCTCAGGTGCAGCACACGTCTGTGCAGAGGGCGTCGGGGCAGGGGCGTGCTCCCACCTGCCCCTCTGGGGCCCTTTAAAGGCAGCAGTGGCCCAGCCCGGTGGCGCTGAGAACCGCCGGCTGGGGTGGGGAGGGAGAAGGTGGCCCAAGCCGGCCGCTGTCAGCCCATCATGCCAGCGTGATGGGTCGAGCTGAAAGCGGCCGCCTTGGGCAGCCTTCCCCCTTCTTGCTCAAGCCAGCGGCTCTCTGCACCGCTGGGCTGGGCTGCCGCCGCCGCCTTTAAATGCCCTGCACAGGCGCGTGCCACGCCAGAGCATGTGCCTGCCCTCCTGCCGCCCACCCGTCCCGCGAGGAGGCGGCAGCGGTGGGGCTTCCGGCCAGCCACTCTCAGTGCATGGCAGCGCAGTGCAAACTTTAGGCCCGCGCGGGCTCCGGCTAGCTCTCCTCTTCCTCCGCTGCCTGCTGCCTGTCTGGCTCTTCCCTCGCCAGCCCTCCCCTTCTGCCTGACTGCCAGCCCGCCTGTGCCCCGTGCCTCTGTCTGAGCGTGTGCAGAGCGCCCACCACCTGCCCGCTGCCGACCCAGGCAAAAAGCGGGACATTTTGAAGAGGTGGGACTAATTCTTTGAAAGCGTGATTGTCCTGCCAAAAGCGGGATGCCTGGTCACCTTAATAATGTAGCTACATATAACTCTCAGGATAATGTAACACTGAAGATCTCCATGGTACAGTTAGGCCTCAACAAAAGGATCTGCATTTGACTACATCACTGACAAGTGTTCAGGGGCCCTTATTTATAGATCTTACACTTCTGTGCATCGCTACAAATAAGCTATGCGTTCTCGAATGCATGAATGTAATGGAATAATGAGGAGCTTAACAACCTCTTCCCTTATATAAATATTGCTCTGTTTGGAATACATTGAAGCTCTGGAGAAAGCAAAACTAAAGCTGGACAGGCTCTGCTGATTCTCAAATGCCATTTTAATGTTGTCAGTTTGACTCACTTCGGCTTCCTCCCACTTTTCGGAACATCATCTTGCATTCACAGCTATCATTTACTTTTCAGATTTTGTTCTAAATAAAATTCCAGAAGGTTATTTTAAATAATTGACATTATTTTTCATATAATTTTCTTTGGAATGTGATGGTCTATATTTTGAGCAACAAAATATAGATTGCAACAAAAATTGCAAAGCTAAATTATCTTTGATTCTCCCACATTTAAAATAAAGCAATCCCCAAGCAATACAAGCTTCCCTATACTATAGTATAGTCTTCAGAGGCAGTTTTATAACACCCAGATAACACAGATGTTATTTCGCTTTCTGATTGCAATAGACAAAGCAATTGAAGATCTTGTTTAAAGGATCTGTAGACCTATACAATTTGATACCTCCTGTGCTCTAAATGTTGACAATTTCACCTCCCTGAGTTGCAACATAACTTTTGAAAGCTGTGGACTTCATAGCTTCTCATTAATGAACTACATGTCTAAAAATAGAACACTGGATAATGTGGTCACACTCATATGCTATAATGAAAAAGCATTAAAGCAATTTTGCTGCTTTCTCAAATAAACATGAATAACCATTTCTACAAAAATCAATCAAGCAAAGTGTATGAGAATGCGCTTTTAAGGCAAAAGCATGGAAAATCCAATTAATTAATCTACTTGTTCTCCAGTTGTAATAGTTCTTCATTTTCAATGTCAATAGTAAACATTCTTAAATCTCATTTTACTGCCATTAATTGGAAGGAAATATTCATTTAAGCTCATTTCTTGATTTCTGCAGAAATCAAATAAGAGATATGCAATTCGTTTAGAGTACAAACAGACAAAGTTCTCTGTGTCCAATCAAACTGATGGAAGGAATATTTAAATTCAGTACCAATAATTCAATAAAATATATTTTATTTCAAAGAATCATTTCAAAATATTTCTTCTTTGAAAATACCTAGTATTACAGAATAATACAAGATGTTCACGGTCACTTCCAATTTTTCATAGAAAACTGTAAAAAATCTTGGGATTTAGATTTTACAGAATCTATTGCAAGACATTGCACTCATGTTGAAAGCATCAAGGAGCTTCCGGGTTGAAAGAATTAGCTGGAGACATCACTGCTACTCAGGAGTTCCCCAGTTGAGGGCTCCTTTCATGTCCCCAGCAGGAACTGGTGCAATGGATGGGAGCTCACCACGCCCCATAGCAGCACTTGGGTCTTGAACACAGGCTTGCTAACCTCCAACATAATATCCAAACCATGTGAAACACCATTTATAAAGGTCACAGACTTCTTCTGAACTGTAGAAATTAAAAATATGGGCAAAGCTTTCACTGCCAGTGCTTCTCTGTAAATACTACAGTATATTGCAACCTATAGAATGCAGCTACTGTTGAATCCATAGGATGACCAAGGTAGAACCTGTCACACTTCATCACTATTCAGTACAGCACATTTTCCTAGTCAACATGGCTTTGAATTGCTGATTAGCCTAAACATTTCCTCAGCCATTACACTTGTGAAATATGTGAGATACTACCCAAAATATATGGAATGTAGCAATGTTGAATTGAGGACTTATTAATTTTTCAAGACACACAGGTATATATGCACACATTCTGATTACTTCATTACACAGAAAACACATGACTAATTTCGATAGGGGGGTTGGAAAGAATTCCAAAAACCAGATTATATTTTTCCTCTACTTTGTTTTTGATAATGCAGAGGAATACAGTGTGAAGACAGATAAACCTCCTTTGGACAAGAAACTTTCCACCCAGCACAAAGTATTACTCTTAGCAATTATGTATATTGTTATCATTGCTTTCACTGATGAATTCTGAAGCCCAAGATATCCAAAAAGCAATACTGTAGCTTGCTTTCTTTAACCATAACATGTTCAACAATCAAATTATTGCATTTTAGTTATTCCACACGTTCACTGTACTTCTCTGCATTTCTCACAATAATTTCTTGATGTAAAATCTTGAATTGTGTAGTTTTCCTGCCTTCAATAGAGATTCCAAAAATTCCTCCAATAGAATCTCACCCTTTGTTTTCCACTTTGCTAATAGTTGAGTGCTAATGCCCTCATTCATAGATTTTGTAAATGCACGTGCAGACATGCCAATCAGAGGTGGGTTCCTACTGGTTCGGACTGGTTCAGCCGAACCGGTAGTAATCTGGTAGCCAGGGTCACTGGAACCGGCAGCGACTCAGGCCTGCCAGGCCCCCAAACCGGTTCTCCCATGGCACCACCATCTTGGTGGCGCCATGTTCAGCATTTGCAGAACATTTTTCATTGCAGAAATGTATTTTTCCCTTTTTTAAACATTTTGTGCATGCAAATGTTTTAGACGCAAATGTGCATGTGCGCAGAGCAAAACCTTTTGCGTGCTGAACCGGCAGTAATGCTAGCAGCAACCACCCCAATGCCAACAGTTATGACCCAGGGTTGGCATGCAAGGAACACGCACTGGGCAGAAGCTTGACAACATTTATTTAACCACCATCCCCCACAATCCAGCAAATCCTGGCCATTCTCCAAAGTCTCTGCCCCCAGGTTATCCCTACAGTCCAGGAGCAAGGCTCAAGCACAGGTGCCTGCACACACTTCATGCAACTTCCCGACAGTTAAAGTCTACAGCAGTAACACCACTCCAGGGGCAAGACAGGACCTCAAATTTGGTAAAGTTGGAAATGAATGTCAAGGCAAAAGATCAAGCCTAATTCTACACCAGCAAGGATTCTATGGCATCTTCTCGAAGCAGTGGAGCATGTTGCTGTGAAATGCAACACTTGTTCCTGACAAAAGCCCCTCTGTACAGCGTCCCCTTAAATGCTACTTTCCAGGTGATCCTCAGGAGGGAGGGGGCACTTTCCTCCCAAGTAGTTGGGTTGCCCTGCATTGACTTTGCCTCCTCTCCATTCTTCATATGGGTGGGGGAAGCATTTGCTCATCTCTGGAGCTCCGCCCCTCCTCTGCTCCATTGTCTGCCCTTTCCATCTCCCCTTCCTCCATAAGTCTGTTCCCTCTCTTCCTCCCTGCCTACTCTTCCGAAGAGCAAGGGGTCTGGGACTGCATCATCCTTATCCCCAGGTCATTCCTCTATTTTTTCTCCTTTGATTTTGTTATTGGCTTATCCCAGTTATAAAACTTCAATTTGCTATATGCTTGAAAGCAGGTTGTCAGTTGCCTGTCAGCAGCTTGACAGTTGCATTAATTTCTTTAGTTATCAAAATACCAGTTACATTAAAGCCAAGCATCCTTGTTTATAGAAAGTATGGCACTATTTACTTTGAATAAATGTAAAACCTACGAGAGGACGTTTTTTTTCCTTGCCTGGCAAGAATATGCCTGTCTACTTGAAAATGTAAGTGAAGGGAAAACAAGAGATATCTGGGAAGTGCCATCTGATACATTGACCAGATTTAAAGAAAGCATGAAATGAAATGAATAGGCTTCAATTATGAATGCTTTACACTAATGTAGAATTTAAACTTGAATGCTGATTGCAGTTAAGTATGGTAAATTTTGGAATGGGCTTGTGAGAATAGATTAGATTATTGAATTGATCCACATTGAGCATAAAGACAAGGATATATAATATCCACTTTATTGCCGAATGTATTCATAAGTGAACATATATGGAATTGTTTTAGTGACGTCAAAGGTATATTGATTAGTAAAATGAATGCATGCAATTTATCGTAAGTAAATAATGCTGTGTTTGGCTTAAGATACAAGCAAATTGCAGCATGATAAAAAGACGCAATAAGGACCAACAAGTAACATGGATACAATGAGGGACATGGATCTGAATATTAAAATATCAAAGATTAAAGTATTTGTGTTTCATAAAATAAATAATTACAAGCTACAAGCAAAAAGTGAAAAATTGGGGCAAGAAGATGAATTAGTGTTTCTTTGTAGAATGTTTACTGAACATGAGAATTGTTAACATGCAGAAATTATGATAGAAGGGTATCAATTATGGAACTGATCGCTGGTTATGCTGTAAGTAAGTGAATGAAAGAATGAACGAACGAACGAATGAATAAATAAATATATAACACTGGGTGTGGATTGTGTGTGCAGCAAAGCAAGAAGAGCTACAATGCAACCATTTCCTTCCCTATTGATTCCACCTTTCTTTCTCTTCCAGCCACTATTTCGTTCCACATGTGGGTCTTTTCTCCTTTTCAAAAACACTTTTCATTCCTACCCTCAGTTTTCTGCATAGGACAGCAAGGGTTAAGCATTTTCAGATATGTGTAGTGCACCTTCTCTACCCAACGTTAATTAAAAGGTAGGTCTTCATGTGACATTGTTCTTGCCTTTTGCCAAATAAATCCAATTACTTAGTCTGAATGATGGGCATCCCTATCACTCATTTAGCTTCGCGAGTGATAGATATAAAGGAACAATCTACTAAGCATGGCTACTCGGAAAATTCCACTCAGCAGAAAAAACAGGGAAATTTAAATGGATTGAGGCCGTGCTGCTGAAAGTGAGTGCAACCTTGGATAGGGGTCCTTGACTCCTAGACCAAGGTAATGACATAGACTTTATAGATTTTACATTTACAGGTACATTGTCTCAATCTTTATCCTAAAAACTACACTGCTGTGGAAGACCTCCAAAGGCCACACTCAAGGTTTAGTGGAATGGAAATGCATAATGCCTTGAAGCTATTGCTGATGAATCTTTAACAAAAAACACATTTTGCAATAAAATACAAAAGGTTGCATAAAGATTAACATTAACTCTTACCAAGGAACAATTGAATAAAGATCTAGGATATACTAAAATATCATTTCTATTGGTTCCTTGGTGTGAGAGATGCTGTACATAATACTGTCTGCCTAAACTTGTGTTTTTCGTGCTTCTAAGCTTGAATAAGAATGACAACAGCTGAAAATCTTGGCAGCTCTGCCAGAGCATTGTGATGTGATTGGATGTGTCATGGTAAAGGCTGTGAACGTTTAGAGTTCATATCATATTCAGTTAGAAGCAATTTCAGGTCATATTAGAAGAAAAGGAGGCGATTTATTTTATGTGGCAACAATGAATTTTAATCAAAGGATATATTCAAAATAAAGTCTAGGTGGATTTTTTATTATTTTTTTGCCTGAATTCACAATAGGTAAGGATTTTCCTTTCCTAGTTCTTTTTTTTTTTTTTTTTAAGAGCCCTTTTCATGTTAGTACATTACAAGCTGCACTCTTCAAATAAGACACCAATAAGTCCCACTGCTGCTTAGATTTCTCATTCTGCCTCTAAGGTCTTTGACAGAGCTGTGAAATAAATGTGATTTGATTCTGCATTGTTATGGGAGCATAATTTCCCTTTTTGCTTAAGTGAGCTCCTAGTAACCAATAAAAAGAAAACGGTATGAGGAAGACTGACAACTGTGTTCCCTGCAGCAAATTTGCAGTCAATGCTTAAAGAGATTCATTCATCAGAGATGTTGCCAGTTCAAGAGACAGAAAAAATGCTGTTCACTGAATTCTCTAAAAACCAAGATTTACTCAAAGGAGTAATAACAATGGATACAAGAATAGATCACAGATAGACTTTAGATTTGAAATTATTCACCAACTGGGGGGGGGGGGGCAGGGGAGAGTAGATTAAGAACCAGGTGGACAGAACCAGGTGAACTCTTAATGTGCATAGAAGATATCAGAATCGTTGAATCATAGAGTTGGAAGAAACCTCAGAGATCTTCAAGTTTAAACCCTGCTCAAGGCAGGAGTCTTATACCATACCAGTCAAATGGTGGAACAATCTATTTTTGAAAATTCCCCATGATGGAACACCTAGAATCCCAGAAGGCAAGCTATTCCATTTATTGATTGCTCTGTTAAAAATCTGTCCTTTCTTTTAGGTTGCATCTCTTTTTGATAAGCTTTTATCCATTATTTCTTGGCCTGTCCTCTGGTGCCCTAGAGAATAAGTCAATCCCCTCTTCTTTGTGTCAGCCCCTCAAGTGCTGGGAGATAGCTATCATGTCCCTCCTAATCCTTCTTTTTGATAGGTTAATCCCTAGGCCCCTCAACTGTTAGTCATATGATTTAGCCTCCAGATTTTTTATCATCTTTGTTGCTCTTTTCTGCACACTTTCCAATGTCTCACATGTTTTTTGTATTGTGGGACCAGACTGGATGCAGTATTCTAAGTATGGTAGCACTAGTATGGTGTAAAACAGTGCTATCACCTCTCATTTTCTTAACCTCAACACTCTTTTTATATGAAAAACATCTGCTTAAAAACACAAAGAGCGCTCTTTCAAAAAGATAGCCAGCTCAGCATCAAAGCTTAGAGTGCTTTCTGCTGATGAAAGATTCTTTGGTACATAAATGGCTGCAAAGGAGGGGACCTGGATTTGCCAGTTCCTTCGCATTCTCACACAACCCCAGATGGTCTTAAACCTGCTCCAGAGATTGAGGATTCACTACAAACCCATAAGAACTGCATGGGGAGTGGGAATCCAAGAAAATTATCTCCTTTGTTATTCTGTGGGTAGAAGTTTCCATTTATTCTTCAGGCCTCAGGGGGGTAACGTTATGTATATATGGAACATTTATTAAAAATAATTATTGCCAGTCTGAATTTCCTCTGGGGCAGACTTGCAAAATTTGTAGTATACAAGTTTTGATATAGTTGGTCACTTCTTCATCTCTAAGACAATGCTAAATCTACAGCATTGTGGAAGGCACAAAATGTGGACTGTTTTTTTAACCAATACAATGTTACTTTTAATGGCAACAAATAAAGAAAGAGAAAAACTTGAAAAAGAAACTCTGCTGTTGCTCATGTTAACCATGAAATTGTCCCCATTTAGTGAAACAGTCTAATTTTTCTGCCTGCCAATAGTTTGAAGAAGATATGCATACAACTCTAGTCTCCATTAATGTTATTCCTCACAACTCATGTATAGTAAAAAGGAATAAAAGAAATAATACTATTTTTATATTAACCAAATTTGCTTTAATGTTCAACTCTTGAAAGCATTATTTCACCACTACCTTTATATGAGCAAATGTCCTAATTTTCTCTGTATTGTAAGAAAAACTGGATTCATCTATGCATTTTTACTTTTTCTCTTTTGCCACTTGTTCTTTATATCAAACATGGATTCTGTATTTCATCCACTTGGCCATGAAGGGAATCAGGCCGTTCGTTTAATGTAATTGCAGCAGTAGATCAATATAGCAACCCTTGATGTCAGTAATATCTGACAACTGTTTGGAACATTTATACTCTCCAAGTGTTTCACATGCATTATTTAACTGTAATTGTATAAATTAAACCTATAATATTCTCTCCTGCATTGCAATTAGGACTCTTTTGAGAAACTCTTAAAATATCTGCAGTGTTTCTTCTTTTGGAAATCATGTTAACAACTTTGGATACAACTGAATATAGGAGGATGAATGGCTATGATGGGTATGGGATGTTATAGCATGGTCTCAAGTTGAAGAATTATTATTTTCCTTTTCCCAGCACACACTTGAGAGCAGATAGGGTTTTTTTCTTTTGTTGAAGATATATAAAAGGGTAGAAGCTAGGAGGAGGTTAGTGTGTGTGTGTTGGACACCATGGATATTGTGTCTGTGCTGCATAGTCTGAATGTACTGTGTGAATCCAAAAACTGCCAGAGATGATTCTGCAACTGAGACCCAGCAGAAACAAAGAGGATCTGCAAGAGGGATCTGTAGTGAATTGGCTGGTGGGAAACACCTTGGAATTTGGAAAGGACTAACCAACATATATATCAGCAAGAATAGGGACAGCTTGACAAATGTGCTGGAATAACCTTCTTCCTGTTCTCTCTTCTTGTTCTCTCGGGGGTAAAATCAAGTCTGAGAAATGAAAATACTGAAGCTGTTCAATGAAGTAGGCATGTCAGCTAGAATAACAAACAATATTGTGAAGCAGTGAGGAAAGGATAGAAATAATTAAGAAACTGTAAAAACTTCCCATAGTCTTTAGAGGAAAACAGAGAGTAAGTATGAATGGAAAGTTCCTTTACCTTTCCCCACTTCCTGACAAATGAAGGCAGTGGTAGGATTTGGAACGGACGCAAGAAAATGATGAAATGAATTAATAACAGAAGACATTTGGTGCAGCAAAAGAAATAAAGAATTTGGCACCAGAACTCTGAAGTCTACTTAGGAAAATATTGCAGTGTTATGGGCGGATCTGGATATTCAAGAAGTTATTAGTAAGAAATAACTGTGAAGACAGATGGAATTATGACATCTACAATTAAACATACTATAGTTATTCTGACTCCCTCCATACTAAGACTAATGACTAAACTGACTGCTTCTTGGCTGCTTGCCCGAACTGACCTTGAACAG
>JAPKID020001434.1:0-14836 GCA_026931265.2 Tropidonophis doriae
CTAAATCACCTGACTTCTGAAGATGACATAAAAGTTTTGAAGTCCCTTCCTTGCTACAAATCTATCAGTGGACGATACATTAGCTTATCAAAATGTGGGGCATGCTACGTACTCACAAGAAGCATTCCCTCCATTGAAGTGGATAAATGGACACAGACAACTTCAGTTGCTTTCCTTGAAGAAAAAATCCACTTAAAAGATTTGTACACTGTGCTAAACTGTGTTCCAGTAGATGATCTTGAAGTGTATTTAAAGCACCTTTTACCAAAGATTGAAAGCCTTTCCTACGATGCAAAGCTAGAACATCTGATTCATTTGAAAAATAGGCTTTCTAGCATTGAAGAATCGTCGGAAATGAAGGAGCAGCTGTTTGAGAAGTTAGAGAGCTTTTTGATCATTCATGATGCATGCAATAGACTAAAACCTGCAAAACATTTTTATGACAGGACTGTAAAAGTCTTTGAAGTTATGCTTCCTGAAAAATTGTTCATACCCCAAGATTTCTTTAAAAAATTGGAACAGCTCACGAAACCCAAAAACCGTGCTGCTTTTCTGACATCATGGGTGGCATTGCTTCGAAATATGGGACTAAAGCATGTTATTTCCCAACATCAGTTATTGCAGTTTGCTAAAGAGATCAGCATGAGAGCCAACACTGAAAGTTGGACCAAGGATACTCTGCAGAATACAGTGGATGTCCTCCTTCACCATATATTTCAAGAAAGAACTGATTTGTTATCTGGAAACTTCCTTAAAGAATTGTCTTTAATTGCATTTTTGTGTCCAGAACGTGCACCTGCTGAAATTGTTAGATTTCATCCACAATATCAAGAGGTTAATGGCACACTTCCTCTTATAAAATTTAGTGGAGCCCAAGTAAACCCTAAATTCAAACAAACAGATGTTTTGCAACTTCTTTGGACTTCATGTCCTATACTTCCAGAAAAAGCAACACCTTTAAGTATCAGAGAACAAGAAGGAAGCAGTCTTGGTCCACAAGAACAACTTGAGCAGGTTTTAACAATGCTTAACGTTAACTTAGATCCTCCTTTAGACAAAGTTATAAATAACTGTAGAAATATATGCAATATAACCACTTTGGATGAAGATATGATAAAAACGAGGGCTAAGGTTCTAAGGAGCATCTATGAATTTCTTAGTACAGAGAAAAAGGAATTCCGGTTTCAACTTCGAGGAGTTGCTTTTGTGATGGTTGAAGAAGGCTGGAAGTTATTGAAGCCTGAGGAAGTAGTAATAAATCTAGAATATGAATCTGACTTCAAACCTTACCTGTACAAACTTCCTTTAGAACTTGGCACATTCCACCAACTATTTAAACACCTAGGCACTGAAGATGTCATTTCAACAAAGCAGTATGTGGAGGTTTTGAGTCGTATATTCAAGAACTCTGAGGGAAAACAGCTTGACCCGAATGAAATGCGTACTGTTAAGCGGGTTGTTTCTGGCCTTTTTAAAAGCCTTCAGAATGATTCTGTTAAAATTAGAAATGATCTTGAGAATGTGCGAGAACTGGCTCTTTATCTTCCAAGCCAGGATGGTAGATTGGTCAAATCAAGCATCTTAGTTTTTGATGATGCGCCACATTATAAAAGTAGAATACAAGGAAACATTGGCGTTCAAATGCTGGTTGATCTTAGCCAATGTTACTTAGGGAAAGACCATGGTTTTCACACTAAGCTGATAATGCTGTTCCCTCAGAAATTGAGGCCTCGCCTTCTCAGTAGTATACTTGAAGAGCAGTTGGATGAAGATTCACCTAAAACGTGTCAATTTGGAGCACTGTGTTCACTTCAGGGCAGGCTTCAGTTACTGCTGTCTTCTGAACAGTTCATTACCGGGCTTATTAGAATCATGAAGCATGAAAATGACAACACGTTTTTAGCCAATGAAGAAAAAGCCATCAAACTTTGCAAGACCTTAAGAGAAGGCTTGAAAGTTTCTTGTTTTGAGAAGTTGCAAACAACCTTGAGAGTTAAAGGTTTTGCTCCCATTCCTCATAGTAAGAGTGAAACATTCGCCTTTTTAAAGCGATATGGAAATGCAGTAATACTACTCTACATACAGCATTCCGATAGCAAAGACATAAATTTCCTTTTAGCTTTAGCAATGACTCTGAAATCTGCAACTGATAATCTGATTTCTGATACTTCCTATTTAATTGCAATGCTGGGCTGCAATGATATTTACAGAATTAGCGAAAAGCTTGACAGTTTAGGGGTAAAGTATGACTCTTCAGAACCATCAAAACTTGAACTACCTATGCCTGGTACTCCTATTCCATCTGAAATCCATTATACTCTTCTCATGGATCCAATGAATGTTTTTTATCCAGGTGAATACGTTGGGTATCTTGTTGATGCGGAAGGGGGTGATATCTATGGATCTTACCACCCAACATATACATATGCCATAATAGTGCAAGAAGTTGTAAGAGAAGATGCCGAAAACTCCAGTTTTTTGGGGAAGATTTATCAAATTGACATCGGATATAGCGAATACAAAATTGTAAGCTCCCTTGATTTATACAAATTTTCCAGACCTGATGAGAGTTCTCAGAGCAAAGACAGTGCCCCATCTACTCCAACAAGTCCTACGGAGTTTCCAGCACATGGACCAAGGACAATTCCTCCTCTTTTTCCTGGCAGGGAGAGTCATAAATCATCATCCTCGTCCAAACATCATTCCCCCAAAAAGGGTAAGGCAAATTCTCTCCCAGAAATTTTAAGGGAAGTTACCTCAGTGATAGAACAAGCCTGGAAGCTTCCAGAATCCGAAAGGAAAAAGATTATAAGAAGGCTTTATCTAAAATGGCATCCAGACAAAAATGCAGAAAACCTTGATCTAGCCAATGAGGTTTTCAAGCATTTGCAGAATGAGATTAACAGACTAGAAAAACAGGCATTTATCGATCAAAATACAGACAGGGCATCCAGGCGGACATTTTCATCCTCAGCTTCTCGATTTCAGTCGGACAAATTTTCATTTCAAAGGTTTTATACTTCGTGGAATCAAGAAGCCACAAGCCATAAATCTGAAAGACAACACTCTAGAGAAAAAAGTCATCCCTCTACCGGCCCTTCATACTCACAGCGATTTTTTGTGCCACCTACGTTCAAGTCTGTTGGAAATCCCGTTGAAGCACGTAGATGGTTGAGGCAAGCTAGAGCAAATTTTTCAGCTGCTAGAAATGATCTTCATAAAAATGCCAACGAATGGGTCTGCTTTAAATGTTACTTATCCACTAAATTAGCTCTGATTGCTGCTGATTATGCAGTAAGGGGTAAGTCAGATAAAGACGTGAAGCCGACTGCATTAGCACAAAAAATTGAAGAATATAGCCAACAGCTTGAAGGTCTTACAAATGACGTCCACACACTGGAGGCATATGGAGTGGATAGCTTAAAAACTCGCTATCCAGACCTCCTTCCTTTCCCACAGGTTCCAAATGACAGGTTCACTTCAGAAGTTGCCATGAGAGTCATGGAGTGCACAGCATGTATTATCATAAAACTTGAAAACTTTATACAACAGAAGATTTGAGAGATGTTAAAGGTATGGTGGGTTCATACCATATTTTTCACCATTATTTTTTTTTAAAGCTACTTTTTGGTGGCATGTTCTTGTAGGTATGTCATGTCAGATGTCTTTGTTTAACAGGAATGGAAGTCATTTGTTTCTCCTCAGAGAAGGTCATTGCTATAGCTATGATAAGAGTACATTTGAGTTCACTTTCGTTAGCAAGAAGTAATTACTAAATATGAAGGTATAAAATGTGATTTAGTTGTGTAGTTACTGTACTTCAGAGGATACACAGGTTTTAGCAGATTGTAAATATAATAAATATATTCTGTGTTGATTAGGGCAAAAGTAAGTTGTCCTGCAGACTTAGGTAAGTGAATATGTCTGTTTCTAGAAAGCAGCAGAGGCTATTGTTATAGCTGAGAAGTGTTGTGCAGGTGAACAGTCATGAATCTTTCCTTAGCTGCTTATGATTACCTGCCAAAAGTTGTGCCATCCTCTCCTACTTTGCAACATTTCCATGAGAACTTTTATCTCTTTCACTGAATGCCATGTTCTGTCCTCAGGCATGCGGAGTTAAGAATATAGACTTTGTAAAAATCTGAGCCTATTACCTTATAGTGGAATATGTATTTAAACATTTGTCAGAGACTGGGTTGTAAAATATGTACACAATAAAGTGGTATAATTAACAGGGATAAAGTGCACTTTATATAACCAAAGGGTTGGACCAGTGTTTCTAAATCTTCGCCATTTTCAGATCTGTGGACTTCAATTTCCAGAATTCCCCTTGCTGCCTGGGGAATTCTGGGAGTTGAAGTCCACACTTCTGAAAGTAGCCAAGGCTGAGAAACACTGCTTTGGACTATGGTTAGTAAAATTTGCTTGTATTTATTCATCCAACTTTTTCCCAAGAGGTGTCATTTTCAGTGTATTAATGGAAGACTGAGTATATATATTTTTTTTTAAGAAATTCAAAAATCTATGGAGAAAATTTCTGCTGGAACAGTCTGTATACATTTGTTGGTTATGAACATTCATTTTATTCCAAATGGAATATGATTATACCTCTGCTGCATTCTCATACGCAAAGATTATTGTGGACTGCACATCATTTTAATCTTACTTGTTTAATGACTTTTCAACACAATATATTTTCCGTATAATTTACTTTAGGTGCTTTGGGTATGTTCATGTCTTTGGTTGAATAAGAATTACATGTATATTACATATCACTTTCTGTAGAAAAATTTGAAACTGCACACCAAATCCATCTTTCAGATCTTGCCTTGATTTAGCTTCGTGTTTTTTTTTTTTTTTTTTAATGAGTCACCATTAGAAATAATATAAAAATTAATGTATTTTGGTATTCAGTGGGGTATTTTTTTAAAATACATTTTAAATGGTGCTGCAATGTTACGCTTTTTTATTTTGTCTCACACAGTGGCACATAAAGACATTTGAGTTTTTTAGTTCATACGGTTTCTTTTATAAATTGTTATACTTTTGATAATGCCATGTAAATTATTAAATCTTTGTAAAACAAACTTGTACCAATAAACCTGTTGTAGTTAGTATTGTATTCCATTGTATAATGGTTGTAAATTTCACTGATTAGTACACTGAAACGATCATTTCACTTAAAAATGTAGTTTGCAAAACAAACAAAAAATGATTATAGAGAAAATAAAATAAAAAACAATTGCAATACAGAAAAAAAGGTAGCTCTTGAAACAAATGTAAAAAGATGTTTGGAAAAATAGCTCAGCAGATTCTAGGCTTTGAAATCTTTAAGGCTTTGATTGCAAAGCCACATGGTTATTTCCGCTGCTAAGTGCCATAACATAAAATTTAATAATAAAACTCAAAAAACTCCTCAGGCTGCGTGTGTGTTGGTTTTTAAATCATTTGTTTTACCAGTAGTGCTCAGAAGAGAACACACCTGCCCATCTCTCACCTCAACACTTTTAATTATTTTGTTGTTTTGTGAGAAGTAAATGGCAATTTCCAAATGGTGCCTTAGCTTTCCTCCTCATTCAGGAGGTTCAGAAGGAACCTCCTGAATGAGCACCAGACTGTAATTCATGAGTTTGAAATAGGGAGGGTGTGTGTCTGTGTGTATGTCAATTTAAGCTTCCAAAAATTAAAAGTGGGTGCGTTAGGATAGCAAACCAAAAAAATTCCATCCCTGTTCACTGCTTTTGCAGGGTTGAAACTTTTGTATCACAACTGGAGATGGAAAGGTCCGTTTAGGTCTGGGATGGCAAACCTATGGCACATGTGCCACTGTTGGCACGTGGAGCTGTTTGTCAGGGCACATGAGCCGTTGCCCTGTCAGCTGGCCAGCGTGCATGGGTTGTAGGGTCCTTTTTTGTCCTCCGGAGCCTTCAGGGAAGTCTCCTGAAGGTCCCTGAAGACTCCGGGAGGGCTAAAAACGGCCCTATGAGCAAACCAGAAGTCACTTAAGCTCCTGAAGCCTCCGGGACGGGGCTGTTTTCGCCCTCCCCAGGTTCCTATAAAGCCTCTGGAGCCCGGGGAGGGTGATAAAAGCATGGAAAAAATGGAGGGAAGCAACTGTCATGCGTGCATGTACCCGGGGGGGGGGGTTGTTGCTCATTGTATTATGGATGTGGCATCCAGCACACGACCCCCCTGCCCTCCCCCCTTATGGCACGCTAGCCAAAAAGGTTCGCCATTGCTTGTTTAGGTGATTCTCTGAAGGAAAAATTACCATGTTTCTTACTTTTGAGAAAATAGGTCATATCTTGGATTTGCACTTTATGTAGTATCTCAATTTGTAAAAAAAAATGTTTTCTGTTCATTTATTCTTTCATGCAGGCATGCCAGCAAGCAAATAAATTCAGATAGCAATGTGTCTTAACCTGGCAGCTAAAAGAGTAATACATACACAATGTACAATAGCATAAACAATCTATGCATAATTGAGGCATACTTATTTGTATCAGTGCAAAAGCAGACCACGCATACAAGGCCCCCGAAGAACCAAGTCTTTAGGGTACTGTGAAAGTCCCGGAGGAAAACAGGCAGAAAAAATATGCCTCCTGGCTCTCATCAAATTAAGTTCCTTCCCAGAAGGGACCTAAATGTAAAGGTTCCCCCGCACATGCGTGCCAGTTCCTGACTCTAGGGGGCAGTGCTCATCTCCGTTTCAAAGACGAAGAGCCAGCGCTGTCCAAAGACATCTCTGTGGTCGTGTGGCTGCCATGACTAAATGCCGAAGGTACATGAAACACTGTTACCTTCCCACCAAAGCTGGTCCCTATTTTTCTACTTGCATTTTTGCATGCTTTCAAACTGCTAGGTTGGCAGAAGCTGAGACAAGTAATGCAGTGGTGAAATCCAATTTTTTCTACTACCAGTTCAGTGGACGTGGCTTGATGGGCGTAGCTTGGTAAGCATGGTTGGCTAAGGATACTGCAAAATCTCCATTTCCACCCCACTCTGGGGCCAGGCAGAAGTGGCATTTGCCGGTTCTCCGAACTGCTCAAAATTTCTATCACTGGTACTCCAAACTACTCAAAATTTCCACTATCGGGTCTCCAGAACCTGTCAGAGCCTGTTGGATTTCACCCCTGAAGTAACGAGAACTCACTGTTATGTGGCACTAGGGATTCGAACTGGTGAACTGCTAAAGGGACCTGAACTGCTGAACTGCTGAAGGGAACCGAAGTGTGCTTAACCTGTGAAATCTGGTGGAATAAGCAAAACTCATTATAGGCAAGCATTCCCACAATCAACTTGGGCCTGGACTACAAGAGACTAATAAAGATGACAACTGACATCTTGAATTGCACCTGGAAACCAGTGCAGCTCGTGTAGCAGTAATATTACATGGGCATCGTGCTGTGCCCAAAATTATACAGTATACTCCATTCAGGAGCAGTTGAAGCAGCCACATGTTTTTCAAGGGTGAAGTAGAGCATGTTGAAATAGTCCAACTAATAGTGCAACTGGGTAGTGATTTAAGCATGTGTGACTGTGAGCAGTGCCTCCTGATATAGGAATACAATCGATGTAGCTAATGGGTTTGTAAATTTAAGTGTCCTGGCCATAGTGCCACCTTCTGCTTAAGCCACATGCATGAGTCCATAAGGACCCCCATATTGCACACTATTTTGTCTGCGGGAATTTTCTCTCTTTCAGAAAATTTTTTTTTTTAAAAAAATGGAAAATCACCAGATTGGGGTTTATGTGTGAATGCACTAAAACCCACAGCCACCCAGTTAGGTTTCAGGGTGGTGGTACAAAGTCTCAGAAGGGAGATTCTGCATTCTAGAGGAAGAGACAATGCAGCTCCTCCCTAATAGTTCCCTTATGTTTTATGGTGCAAGTTTGCGTTAGTTTGGCAAGTTTTCTGCTTATAGGTAAAGAACAATAAAGACATTTGCTTAGAACATAGGTGTCAAACTTACGATGTTTCACAATGTTTTTCCCCATTTGCTGAGCTGGGATGTTTAACATCCCTGGCTTAGAAGAATATCAAGGTGTCTTTCTTGGTTTTTGGAGCCTAATGATTTGGCTGGAAGCCTTTTTTTCTCCTTCCAGACTCTCACAGCTTCCAGGCCCTGGAAAGGCAGCGTCACAGTCTGAGGTAGAGATCTATACCTGAATTTTACCAACATATTAATGATACTTCACCTATGCTGATAGACATGCACCAGAGGTTTCCTGTACAGTTTCAATAGAAACTGGGAGCAAATTGAGGATGAGGTAGGATTTATTACAAACTGACAGCATTAAGTAGCAACATAGAAAACCCAGTCATCAAAGCTCCCACAACCAGGCTTTGGGGCTGACCACAGGCTGAAACACAACAGGAAAAACGTGGAGACTGCATTCCCCAGGAACAGCTCATCTCCCGTTCTCTGCTTTGTGTTCCTATACCTACTGTATTTTTCAGAGTATAAGACGCACCTTTTCCCCCCTAAAAGAGAGTGAAAGTTGAGCCCCCATCTTTTGGCATCTGCCTCCCAGCAATTTACCTCCTTGCAGCAAATGGGAAAATGGGGCATGCGGAGGCAGCAATCAGCTATGGCAATTCCTGCAGCCTGAAACAGCTGATGATTGGGAGGCCCGTGCTGAAATTGAAAGTGAAACTTGCTGTTTGCTGTAGGAGGCAAATTGCTGGAAGCAGAGGCAGATATTTTTTCTTGTGCTAATCAGGCTGTTTGCTGTTTGCTACAAGGATATAAGTCAATAACTATAAATGCCTATACAATGTTCAAATTATTAGACTTATTTTTTAAAGACTGCTTTATTATTGTTCTAGACAACGTAACAAAATGAAGAAGCTTTTAAAAATAAATGCTTGATCTGAAGAGGCCCAGTGCTATTGCATCTTCTTTTAAATAGCAGAGAATAACATATACTTCCAGAAAGTCACATCAATTTTAACAGCCACTGTACAAGTATAGTCTGAAATGTAGCAAGGTCCTGTTGTAGTATTAAGATAAGACAGCTGAGTTAGTCCCTGACTTAATCATGTTTGGAATAGATCTATTTAAATAATTGGGAAAGACTACATTAAAGAAAGCTTTCTGGTATTAATATACTGCTATAATGTACCTTTCTCCAATTTTTTGCTATTTCTATAGGTCAGGCACACATGCACAGAAATGCACCTTAAACAGTGTATATTGTCTGTGCTGTTTGCTGCAAGAAGGCAAATTGCTGGGAGGCAGAGGCAGATCTCCCCCCCACACCGCATTTTCCTCTCCAAAAGCTAGGTGTGTCTTACACTTCAGAGTGTCTTATGCTCCAAAAAAATATGATGTACTGTATATTGCTAGGGTGGTGACAAAATTTATTTTTAACAATGATTTGACAAGCATATAATTAATATAAAATGCTTAATAAATGTCACTTAAGAGCACTACCTAAATTTGAACTTTTGAATAATAATAATTATGATTTAATTACGTTTTCATTTTATGTGAAACTTTAATTTAGATTAGATTAAATACATAAAATTAAATAAAAATAGATTACATTCAAAAATTCAAAAAGCAAATATAACAGTGTAAACCAAATTGTAAAATTTCCTTTACACACAAATGCAGTGTGAATTACAATATAAAATCTTTACATTATTACTTGTCTTCCTCTTCATTTTCTATTCCAATATTTTACATATTGTTTTGGCATATTAGTATCTTTCATATGAATTGATAAAGCAACATTTTGTCCAGGTGAAGGATATGGATGTTCAATTACACATAATCTTTAAACTTATAACCATAATAGAGATTACCCATCATGGTTGTGAATTGTGACAGTTGTAGAACAGGTCAATCATGTGATCCAATTTTACAAGTTTTTCTGATGAACTCTGTGGCCATTAAGTGGACCAATTGTTTGCTAAGAGTGCTGTTTTGCCAAAAACCTAAAGTAAAAACGGATAGTTTTTCAGCAAAACTATCTTAGAATGTGGTCACATGACTGCAGGATGCTGTCAATCAATAACTATCAATGAGACCCAGTTGCTGAGCCGTCAAAGTTCAATCACTTGATTGTGGGGGTGACGACCATGGAGCTTTAAATCTGGGTTGTAGGTAGCCTCCCTACAGATCCACTGTAACTTCAAATCGCTGTTAAGCAACCAAGCCAAGGACTACCTGCAGTATAATTTAAAAATTAATGTGTATCCAAAAATGTAACAAAAATACCCATTACAATAAATTAAAATGAAAATAATTTTACCAATGTATAGCAAAGGATAAGTTTAAAAAGTACAAAAGTAGCAAATAACTAAGGAAAAATATCAGCAAATAGCCTGAGCCTGTAAAGATGAAGTGAGGAAAGCCAAGACTCACAATGAACAAAGACTTGCGACAAAAGTAAAAAATAACCAAAAAGAATCTTCTTCCAACATGTTAAAAACAATAAAAAAGTTAAGGTAACAATTGGTTCATTGCTGAGAGAATGTGGCAAGAAGGTGACAAGCAACAGGGAGAAAGCAGAACTACTTAACTCGTTTTTTGCATTTCTCTTTACACAAAGGGAAAAAACAGTCCAACCTATCAAAAAGAGCACCACAAAAAACAGATTAGGAACATGTTAAAATAGGGAAGAAAATGTAAGTGAACACCTATCCACCCTAGACAAGTTCAAATCACCAGGACCAGATGGATTACATCAAAGGTTCTAAAGGAACTGGTAGATGAGATCTCAGAGCCATTGAACTATATCTTTCAAACATCCTGGAACACCAGGAAACTGCCAGAGTACGGGAAAAGAGCTGATGTAGTTCTCATCTTCAAAAAAGAAAAAAAAATAGATCCAGGAAACTACAGACCTATCAGCCTCACCTCAATACCAGAGAAGATTTTGGAAAAGATAATCAAGTAACGAATCAGTGAATACCTAGAAGTAAACAAAGTAATAGCCAAAAGCCAACAAGGGTTTGTTAAAAACAGAGCATGCCAGACTAATATTATTGTGTTCTTTAACGAAGTGACAAAATTAGTGGACCAGAGAAATGCTGTTGATATCATTTACTTGGACTTCAGTACGGCATTTTATAAAGTAGACCATAACCTACTACTAGATAAAGTAGAAAAATGTGGGTTAGACAGCATCACCACCAGATGGATTCATAATTGGCTGACCAACCGCACTCAATGTGTAGTCTTCAATGGAACTGCATCTATATGGAGGGAAGTATACAGTGGATTACCCCAAGGCTCTGTTTTAAACCAATACTCTTCAACATCTTCATCAATGATTTGGATGAAGGGATAAAGGGGAAAATCATCAAATTTGCAGATGACACCAAGCTGGCAGGAACACTCCAGAAGTTAAGCTTAAGATACAGAAGGATTTTGACAAACTTGAAATTCAATGGTGAAAAGAGTAAGGTTCTACATTTAGGCAAGAAAAATAAATGTGCAAGTACAGTATAGGTGGTATCTTGCTCAGTAGTAGTAACTGTGAGAGGGATCTTAGAATCCTAGTGGACAACCATTTAAATATGAGTCAATATGAGTGTTCAGCAGCTGCCAAAAAAGCCAACACAATTATAGGCCTCATAAACAGAGGGATAGAGTCAAGATCATATGAAGTGTTAATACCACTTTATAATGCCTTAGTAAGGCCACATTTAGATACTGCATACAGTTTTGGTCGCCACGAAGTAAAAAAGATGTGGAGACTCTAAAAAGAGTGCAGAAAAAAGTAACAAAGATTATTTGGGGACTGGAGGCTAAAACATATGAAGAACAGTTACAGGAACTGGGTATGTCTAGCTTAATGAAAAGAAGGACTAGGAGAGACATGATAGCAGTGTTCCAATATCTCAGGGGTTTCCACAAAGAAGAGGGAGTCAAACTATTCTGCAAATCACCTGAGGGTAGAACAAGAAGCAATGGGTGGAAACTAATCAAGGAGAGAAGCAACTTAGAAATGAGGAGAAATTTCCTGACAGTTAGAACAATTAACCAGTGGAACAGAAGTTGACTCTAGAAGTTGAGAATGCTCCAACCCTGGAAGTCTTTCAGAAGATGTTGGATAGCCATTTGTCTGAAACGGTATAGTGCTTCCTGCCTAGGCATAGAGTTGGACTAGATGACCTCCAAGGTCCCTTCCAACTCTGCTATTGTATTGTAAGAGAGAGGCTGTGCAGGGCTGCCAAAAGGGCAGAAATAAGGCAAGTTGGGGAATTTAAGAGGCGGCAGCTCCATCCCAAGGCTCGGAGGGACCACGCCAGGAATGGTAGTCTCAGAGGTGGTCCTCCCCTAACAGCCAGTGCCATATGATTAATAACAGGAGGTGCTGGGATGCTGTCATTAAGTGATTGGTGTGTGTGTGTCATATGATATTGTGCTTTGTGACTGCATTGTCCCAAGTACCGCCGTTAACTGGAGACCACCAGTACAACTAAGGGCGATTCTTAGCCTATACCAGTGATGGCGAACCTTTTTTGGCTCATGTGCCAAAACCGGGGGAGCGCAGGGGGGTCGCATGTGTGTGTGTGTCACACCCATAATGCTTTGTGCATGACCCCAGTGTGCATGCGTGTACAACCAGTGCGCCCCCCCCCCCATTTTTGATGTGCTTTTTTCATCCACCCCAGGCTCCAGAGGCTTTATAGGAGCCTGGGGAGTGTGAGAACAGCCTCCCCTGCCCCCCTGAAGTCCCTCCAGAGGCTTCAGGAGTCTCCGGAGCATGAAAAACCAGCTCTACGAGCAAACCGGAAGTCTGTTCAAGGAAGCCTCCGAAGGGCGAAAAAGGCCTCAAAAGGCCAAAATCAGCTGGCCCTGACAAATGGCTTCATGTGGCACCTGTGACACGCCTGCCATAGGTTCGCCATCACGGGCCTATACTTTATGCGTTTTCATTATGTTGCATCTTAGGAGGTGTGTGTGTAATTGTTTCCCCATTCAGGGTCCAGTGAAAACTTCAATTCAAGAACGGATTTTACCAGAATGTTCATTATATCACAACAAAGTCCAGTTCCCTCCCACTGGGGGCCTGAATCTGAACCTGATCCTAAGTATCCTTTGGCCTTGTGAGTGTGGAGCCGTTTCCCTGCATGGCAGTGGGTGAGCGAGTGTGGGGAGGGGTTGGAGGGGGCTGCCAGTAATAGAGAAGAAGCCATCCCCTTTCTCCCCGGGCGCCTAAACTTTGCTGGCACCACCCGGTTGTGTGCCATGCTGCTCTCGTTGCTGGAGCTTAGCAGCCACTTGGCTCTTGCAAGGATGTAACTTGCAGACAAGGGAGTTGCATGCTGGGACTAGGAAGACAATTGGCAGCTGCTTTTAACCGCAAAGCCCGTTCCCTCGGGGTCTTTAAGGGAAAAGGGATTATCCTACTGCAATCTTGGCAAATCTTTAACACTTAATTTTTTCTAAGATTATAATACTGATGTGTTTATAATGTGACACTTCCTTGATGCTAACTACCTGCTAATGCATTGGGGTGATGGCTGCCTGCTTCTCTGATAAAGGAAGACTGTCTTGTGTTTGCAACAACCGTCAGACCCCTGTGCTCCTTCCTGCTTTAGGGAAGGCCATTGTGTGGTGTTGCCTGCTATGAGGCCACCTTCCCCCTCCCCTGCTTTCATGGGGAAGGGAGTTCTTTGGGTGGGGACAGCTTGCAAGCCACAAACTTTCCTGCGGGTCAAGGTGTGGCAAGCAAGATCAGCTCTCTTCGAGGTTCCTCCTGCTACTTAAATTGTGTTGGGAATCTTTTGTGCTACGAATGAAGTCGCCGTCATCTGAAGCACTGTGTAAAACTGGGGGTCCCTCAAATAAAAGAGCAGCTGGCCTGCTTTTTCCTTCTTGCTTGGAGGAAGTTGCTCCTTTGACTCTCTCCTGCCAGATCCGTATGAATATTACATGTTCTGCTTCGCCATCAGCCTCCTTACCCAGAGGGTGAGTACACTTCGGCCTTCCTTGATCAGGCCGCTCTTCTTCTTGATAGAGTAAAGGAGGGGAGAAGAAGCCGGAGCACTGTTGATTTACCTGGGGGTGGGGGGGCTTTTAAGCCACTTAATTATTACATCAGCTCTTCTTTCTTGTGGGAAAGCCAGTCACTCTCTTCTAAAGCAGGGCTCCCCAACTCCCAGTCTGCAGCCAGGTGCTGGTGTGTGGCCCTTTGGGATCTGGGTTGCGCACGCAGCATTGTGTGCACGCAAAACCATTCCCTCTCCCCCTGCCAGTCTGCACAGCTGGAAACGTTGGGGGCCACTGTTCTAAAGTACTGGAAATATTGCATCCATTCAGGTCTGGTGATTGTTTCATGGGTCAGCCAAACCCTCTCTGTGGTGTTTCCAGTTTGAATAAATTCTTCTGCTCATTAAAGGAAAGTTTGCATTCTTGTTAACTTGCAGGAGTCCATCCCTCTTAGCACCGGCCTGTGGTTTCCCAGAGTTGCCATTGGGTGATAGTTTGTGAATACCAGATGGGGGTTATAAACCTGTGCATGCAGGGGGTCATTTTACAAGGAGATGAAATAGTGGCTTGTTGCTCCAGGTGGAAAGTCACCTGCCCGTTCCTAGGTGGCAAGGAAGCTTAAGGTTGTAGATTGGACCGTGGAACCCCTTAAACCCAAGACGACTCTTTTGTGCTTCAGGGCCTCTCCAGCACCTGCCCCATCAGCATGTCGAACAGCGCTTACTTCATCCTGGTGGACCGCTACCTGAAGTGGTTCTTGCCCATAGAAGGGAGCGTCCCTCCCATCCCTTCCTCGGAGCCTGGAGGGGTGGTTCCTTCACCTGCTCCCCGGTGGGTATTTGCTGCCCTGCTAGTTTCAGCTGTAGAACAGGCAGTTCTGGGGG
>JAPKID020001435.1:0-14834 GCA_026931265.2 Tropidonophis doriae
TCAGCTGTTTCTGACTGCCGCGCGTATACTCGGCGTATAAGACGACCCCCGATTTTCAGTTGACTTTTTGGGGTTTCAAATGTCGTCTTATACACCGGAATATACGGTATGTGGATGCAACTTTTATTTTTGTTTTAACCGGACTTGAGTTGTCAGATTTTGTTAGAACTAAGGCAGGTTATAAACATTAAGGAAGGAAGGAATGCAGGATCCACATAAACTTGCATTCAAAACCCTCTTTAAAATTTCTTCATTTAAATGAGGAACTTATTTTGTGTTTGATCCTAAAAATATTCAAATGAATAAGATTTGTTTAAAAATAAAAAGTATGATATAACTACATGGTGTTGATTACAATAATCAGAATAAGAAGCAAGAAAAAAGATAAAACTCTAATAATGATAATTTTTCAAAGTTTTGAAGCATTTCAGGTCATTGGATTGCAGAAAAAATATAAAGGTAGCATAAAGGATCTAATTACAAAGAGAAAAGAATTTGAAAGTGTGGATTTTTTAAAATCGGAATTCAGCAGTAAACGTAGAGCTGTTTTGGTGTTAAAGGTTATAGTTTATCATCACTGCCAAGTTATTCATTAATCTAGATAAAAAAGATACATTGTCATATTTTTCTACTTATTTTTATCCACAACTGCCTTTAGTTATAGAATAAGTATTAATTCTTTCAAGGTTATTTCATTATTGTTCATACAAAGACACAAGAAAAGTCACTGCTTTTTATTTGTTATTTGGTTTTAGTTCTTCCTGATAGTGCGTGCATGTATGTCTGTGTATGTGAATGTGTATGTGTATACGTATATGTATAAGTGTTTGTGTGTGTGTGTGTATGTATGAATAAATAATATATTAAAGCAGTGTTTCTCAACCTGTGTTTCCCCCCAATCCTATATAATTCCCAGCTTCCTCATCCTGTCAATTTAGGGTTGTCAACTATAGCTGAAACCAGTTTGGAGACTCCTTATCCCTGCTTAATAAGTGCAGCACTCATATAAATTTATCAATGTATGTGTGTGCGTGCGTGCATGTGTGAATGTACTCCTGTAAACGAGCATGCCACTTTCCAAAATAAGGAAATTCAGGCCAAGATAAAAGGTATATTTTAATACATTGAATCAGTAATTATTAAATACAATTAACTCTCTGTAAAATAAGACATTTCATTTAGAAAATTAATTGATCCATATGTTCATATATCTTCTATTTATTACATAAGCTATTACCAGGCACATAAGCATAAAGTGCCTGGTAATGGCATTCCCCCATTTTCTTTCCAGTACTCTACACTCCAAATGAAGAAAATCAGATGGAAAATGGAGTAACAATTTTTGGACAGCAGATAGTGTTAAGGAATGGAAAAGGAAACAATTAGGAAAATAACTTTTATAATGAAGTTCTCCTGAGGCTGATTGCTTGCGCAAAAGAACGCACAGGTAAGAGTTAAAAAATAACACTAAGTCTAGCTACAACTAGGCACAGTTGTAATACTCTCACATATGAGAGTATTATAATATACTCATATATTTAGGACATGAAATGTACAAATCATTCAGAAGACAAAGAGGACTGAATTGTTGTCTCGAAGAAGTGATAAAAATATTTCTACTTGAACCTTATGCTACTTTTTGCAGCAGCCTCTTTTAATCTGATCAACAAGTGTAAGATCACCTAATTCCCCCCAAATCACACATAATTTTGGAAAGAAAAAAATCCTTCATCTAGTATAATATATTAATTAAACATGATACACATTTTGTTACTCATTTTGATTTAGAAGTTTTTAAGGAAATTGTAAAAATTACATAATAATTTTTAATATTTAATTTAACTTCATTACCCATATATCACAGGATGTAAAAGTATTGTAATATAAGAAACAAATTCAGTTTTGATCTTTAGCTGCCAAATTTACTATAGAAGAGCACTTGGTAAATTAAGTATATTCATTTTTTATATAAGCAGTACTTAAATGTATTATAACCAATGAATGCAATTTTGGTCTGAAATATTAAATAGATATTCAAAATGCAATTATCATGATTACATTTAATTTACAGGACTATAAGGCTACATTTAACTTTGGCAACATCAAACATTTTGGTTTCAAATATTTATTATTGTTACTAAATAATTTGCATGAAGACAAGTGTGTTTAATATGCCAGATTTCTGTGCAAATATTAACCTATATGAACTTACCATGTACCACATACTTTGCCATTTAGGATCATTAAAATACATGGACTGGATGCTACCCTGTTTGTAATCTCTCTTTCTCCTTATTTTTACAATTTGTTGTTCTATCCATTCTACCTGTTAAAAAAAAACACATATCAAAACAATATCTTATACATTTAAAAACACAGTGAATAGATACTATGATTCTGAACATAAATAACATCTGAAGACAGGTATCAACGATTTATTTGACACATTTTTAAAAATAATCCTGGATAATAATCATAGCAACTTAAAACATTCTGCAAAAATACTTTCCAAGAATATTTGGTTTTTATGCATGCTTATTACATATACATGATAAAACATAAAGGAAATAAAATAAAACGAGAGAAGAAAGAACAGCTAAATAACAATTATCTACCATCAAAAGATCAAAAGATTTTTTATGAATTTACTTTATCCCACTGAGGTTTCATAGATTTAAAAAGGTTTGGTTTCTCAAGGCCATTATTCTATATTAAAAAATGCTAACCCTGAAACACTTAGAAAAAGACAGTGGGAATGATTAGGAGAACGATCAATCACTCAGTCAATCTTTATTTAAGCCAGAGCCAATATTAAATATATAGAATGAAAACCATTCCAGGAATAAGAATTTATGGGATGACAAAATGCAAAAAAAGATAGAGGAAGGAGATCAAGACTTTTTATTGACAAAATCATCATATAATCATATTGTTGGGCTCTAATCAAATTACCCCCTCGAGTGATGTTAATCATGCAAGGTTAAAGAAGCAGTAGATACTGTTGTAAAATTAGTTTTTATACGGTTTTGAAATTATGCTAGTGACAACCAGAAAAATGGATTGAGAAACTGAAATGTTTAGGATGGGATTGCATTTGCCTCTCAACAGCATATTTAAATCTGAGATATTCCTGGAATTTGGTTTGAAAATTGTAATTATGATGTCTTTGTACCAGGGTTCAGCATAGGTTGTGACTCTTCCTAAGTATTATTCATGCCTTAATTACATAAAACAAATAACAATGAAAAAGTGTCCTGAAATTATATACAATAGAAATATCAACATCCAAGATACTTCAGAAGATTTTTTTCTACTTTAAAGAACCTCTAGTATTAGAAGATAAAGCCTTCTAATTCTGGTCATTACCATCTTGGAAAGTTACAGAATTATATAGAATTATCCATAGAAATATGGAAGCAACAGAAGATGAATCAGTAAAAGTTCCAGCCATGATATACCAGCAAATCTGGAAAATAACACAATGACCAACAGATTGGAAGGTATCAATCTACGTACCAATACCAAAGAAAAGAGATACTGTATAATAGAGTATGAAAACATTGTACAATATTCTTAATTTCACATTCCACCAAAATAATGTTTAGGATCATTCATTGCTTTCGGTATATGCTTCATTCAACAGAGAACATATTCCAGAAAAATCTTATTGCGCTCATGCAAACATTTGTTTGTTTATTATTTACAGGGTGGGGGAGAGTGGTATGAGTTTTCACTTGATCAACCACCTCCACAATATGGACTATTGGGGACTCAGCACCAGATTGTTAGGCCCTTAAGAAAGGTTGGGAGGGTTGGGACCAACTTCAAATTGGGAAGCAAGATATTCCAGAGGGCAGGAGCAACAGCCTAAACCCCACAAGCAAAAATCCATAGCATGCCTCCTCTGTCAACATGAGTGGTATGGGTCAAACCAAGTTGCTACAATATAGCCAAAACATAGTGAACAGACAAGCCAGGTATCGGGGCTGGCAAAGAGGTGAGATGAGACTATATCAGAGGTGTCAATCTTGCGGCCCATGGGCTGGATGCATCATACCCTGGCTATGCCCACCTGTTTTAGTGAAAGGGAAAAAAGTTGTGATATGTCATGTGACGACAACCTGATTCTGTGAGTTTGTAACCCCTGCTCTAAACTGTCAGGTTATTTAATCTATATGCGGAATATATATGGAAGAAAGCTATGTGGGATTTTAAAATTAGAGGAAGAAATATCGATAAGTTGTGCCGATTACAATGTAATGATGTGCAAGCTCTAGTAATAAAAGCCAAAGAGCGCAATGAAAAACCTCAATGGAAGATTAAATGTAAAGACAATTAAAGTAATGACCAGAGATACAGCAGCCAGTCTTAGAAATTCAAGATATTGAAGTAGTAGATAGCTTCTGCCTTTTAGGGTCAACAGTATCAATAGTAAAAGAAGGAAATTCAGGAAATACACCACACAGCAGCAATGAAGGCCTCACAACAGATCACAGATGTCAAACTTGATCAAGTCACGTGACATATCTTGACATTTTTGCACTCCCCAGGGAGGGAGTGGCCTGTGCATAATGCATCTGGCCTATGGGCCACCAGTTTGACACCCTGCAATAGATATTTAAATGCTGGCATATGACACTCTATGGAAGTGAAATTGGATTTCAAAGAAGCAGCATAGAAAGAATATCGATGCTTTTAAGCTTCTCTGAGAAAATCTAAATGGCCAACTTGATGGCACCTAGTAATTTAATTTAGATATCTCCAATTGAAATACTCAAATACTTCTTGAAAACAAGAAGGCTCATTAGGCTCAAAAGCACAATACTATTTTATAGATTGATACAAACATGTTTAGAAAGTAAAACAAATGAAGAAAATGGAGACTATAATGATACGCCATTGAACATAGATGTATTAAGTTAAAAATAACAATGGTAAAACATTGCAAATCAGAGTTACAAAA
Organism: Tropidonophis doriae; assembly: GCA_026931265.2. NCBI lineage: Eukaryota > Metazoa > Chordata > Lepidosauria > Squamata > Natricidae > Tropidonophis > Tropidonophis doriae. The sequence goes on from JAPKID020001435.1 coordinate 4,964, forward strand.
AAGCCATTTTATTTTGGTTATTTATAGCAGTCAAACCTAATTAGAGCATAAATGTTTGGTTTATTAATTATAAATATATTTTATAATTATAATCTATTTATTGTAGAATGTTTCTAACCCATCCAAGTTCTGAAAGAATTAGGGTAAGTTACAATAAAATAATAAAGAATAACAAACAAAGAAATTAAAATGCCATTATCAATTATCAAATAAACACAGTAGGCATTCAAGCACCTAATAACTAATTTAAACTACGGATAGACAAATACTGGAATAAAACTACAGTGCCTCTTTGGGACCAAAATACTCCCTGATTACAGCATAAATCATTGAATCTTTCATTATAGCAGACACTGCTCAAGTGGCATCCAAGCTTCCTTCCTACTTTGGGCAGTCAATGCTTCCAGAATATCTCCCCTGACCCATTCTCGACTCTTTTCTATATCTGCCAAAGTGCTGCATCAAAAACAGTATCTGCCATAGAATGTGAGAATGAGTGAAGGTTCCCAGAATGAGGGACTACTCAAAATGAGAAACTTCAAGATCACACCTATGGAAGATCTATCAGATTCACTGATGAGCTGCTAGGCTATTGACACTTTTTCCAATGCTGCACTCAATGTCCTGGCTTACTGGGCATTATGCCTACCGGCAAAATACTATTGTTTCCCACAGAAAATTATGTGAAATCTGCATATGGGCCATAATTTTGAAAACTTTGATCTAAGGGATTTCAAAACTGTGCAGATGTCCTTATTTGCCAGATAAGCTTTTAGAATATGTCCCTTATGCTGATGTCTGACTTTTTGGCACATTAGAGAGCCTGTTTTGCTCCCAGCTAATAGAACACCCTGCTTTGTAAATTGAATTTGGCTTTAACTCTCTCAGTATTTAGGAAATCTGTCAAGACTCCTCTCTTTATATATTATACATACTTCCTATTACATATTCCCTGAAGGATGTTTTACGGTAAGTAAAGAAAATGAAGATGCAAAGAGTTGGAAGTTTGGATGCTTCACCACAATGTTGATCTGAAAGATAACTCAAATCAAACTATTAAACTTAGGAAAAGATCAAGATTTTGGAGTAGCCTTCCCATTCCTGAGACTCAATAAAGCAGCACATGCAAGGACAACTAAACTAGGAATATTACTGAGCTAGAAGATATCTTCAAGGAAGAGTAGACAAAAATATACGAATAAATATACAAAGTGTCCTAATTTTATATTTGAAAAGATTCTCAAAATAATTATTTTATCAACATTCCAAGTCCAGTAACTATCCAGTAACTGTTCTTTGCAGTTCTTTTTCATAAAGATAATGGGTTCTGTTACCAATAATCCCAATATACAAATATTTTGCTTTATTGGGAAAGATCTAATAGCATATCATAATTTACTTTACTGGTGGAATAAATTATTACGTCTTAAATTTTGGAAACCTCAGGTTTAATCACAATAAGAGTGATTAAAAACTGTTACATACAGTACTATTAAGCCCTAGAGTATCCAAGCAGGGTACAAAATTTGTTCAAACAATATTGAAGGTAGAGGTAAAAGTGAAGGTTCCCCTTGCACCTATGTGCTAGTTGTTCCCAACTTTAGGGAGCGGTTCTCATCTCTATTTCAAAGCCGAACAGCCAGTGCTGTCCAAAGATGTCTCCGTGGTCATGTGGCTGGCATGACTAAATGCCGAAGGCGCAGGGAACGCTGTTACCTTCCCACCAAAGGTAGTTCCTATTTTTCTATTTGCATTTTTACATGCTTTTGAACTGCTAGGTTGGCAGAAGTTGGGACAAGCAATGGGAGCTCACTCCGTTATGTGGTTTTAGGGATTTGAACCACTGAACTGCTGACATTTCTGATTGACAAGCTCAGTGTCTTAGCCACTGAGCACTGCCTCCCTTCAAATAGTAGTAGATAGGAGTAAACCACACAAGTCCTTTACATTCTTCGAAGACCTTATGATTATCTGAAGAAATACTGGACAGTGTTAATCCTCTATGTAAAATTTAAAAATTCAAGAAAGAAAAAATAAATGAGTTACAATAGTAGCTAGCTATAAATAAAATTGAACTCCTGTTTAGGTTGCATTCTAAATTACATAAAATAAATTCTGCTTTGTCTTGTGTACAGGTTTGGTTTATGTTTCCCTATTTCCCATAGATCACAATTATGATGTGTAAACTTGCAGTTGTATCATAAAGGAAAATGTAACCTTCTCAGAAATGTAATTTTTATTTTCTATTTAAACTGTGAGAACAGCTCCCTCTAGAATAATTTATAATAAGGAGTCACATTTTAAAAATTGTAAGTCAAATATCAAACATTCTAAGAAAACACATTAGTTTAGAAACTTACCTTAAATTAAAGATATCAAAGAAATTATAGATGGATCTATAGACTATTTTTAAATTTCATATGCAGTTTATTCAGTACATATGTTAAATTTATACTGCAACAATTTTTAGTTCATTGATTAATGATGAAGAAATGTATTTTCTACTTTAAATAAAAAATAAAGCAGTTTGCCAAGATCTAACACATTTAGGCTTTTTTCAACAACCCTAAATGAATAATGTTGAAAATTTAGTCTTTGAAGTAATAATTGTTTGGTTTAATCTGAATCAGTACTTCAGTGGGTCAAACATTTGCGTGGCCAAATCAGGAAAAATAAAGGCATTGAATTCATACAACAGATAGCAGAAAAAATAGTTATTGTTATATTTCTAAGTGTGAATTCTCTAGTCCTTTCTTTTTACTTTATCTTTCATTTTCCATGGCTCGAAATCATGGAAAGTGATTTTAAAATTAAAGTTATTTTAAAATTACTTTCTTTTGAAGTGAGTATTTTCTTCCTCTAAATATTAACCTTGTGTATTATCACTAATAAACTGGCAGTTTTGTTGTTCCAATTTCCTGTTGCTTAGCAGGCGAGCTGCAAAATTGCTATCACATCTAATTAAAGTTCTTTAACAAGGAAAACAATGCCCAGTTTTCCTAGGCCAGTGCAGAGCTTTATCCTCATTTGATTTTCTTGACCTAAGGTCCAGCTACACATTATTTTCTTTTGAACTCCGGGCTCCCTAATGTGAGTAAGATTGGTGCTATAAAAACATAGAAGTAGAAAGCTTTCATCCTACCTTCCACGAGAGAGGCATAGGAAAGGGGTTAACCCCTAGGAACAAACTACATGGTAACTTTTTAAAAAACTTTTTTTAACAGAAGTACACCAATATACCTAGAAAATAATTAACAACTGGATTGCAATTCTTCCGTAAATAAAAGATGTAGCCACATTAATTAGATTACAGTCTTATGTTTTTAAAGGGCTGAAATGGGTCTTTTCTGGATGACATGAGCTGCCAGGGATGAACAATTTGTTGATTTAGCCTGATTGTTAGACAAAGAACTTTGGAATCAAATGGATCCTATGAAGATTTTACACTGCAAAAAATTGTGAACAGCAATCCATGCTAATTTTAAAATTCTTTACTGTCAAAGTAATTTCACTGATTCTTAACTATGTTGGGGTGGTATGAAGTATGTTTAGTATATGCAGGAAATCCTTGACCTATGACCAATCTCTGGAGTTCTGCTTGTCCCAGCATTCCTTTAGTCGTATGATTTCAACCTGGTCTGCGTTTACAATCGGTTGCAGCCTCCTACAATCACATATATTTGCAACCTTCCCTACTAACATCCCCAGAAAATCATTGGGGAAGCTGACAGGGGAGGTCAGAAATAGCTGGACTAACTTCTCCTTTGCACCTTTGCACACCCTCCCCAACTCATGCTGCATCTCCCCCATGTGCTTTTGCACCATCTCGCAGCCTCCCAGAAACCTTGCAGTGCCCACATCTCTCATCATGCCCTCTCCCAACCATCACCAGCAACTTACTTGCCTGTTGCCTTCCACTCACACTTTTTTTTAAATCTAGCAACTTCCTGATGGCTTCCCCGCTGATTCATTGTAGGAAAATAGCAGGAATTTGCCTTGTTTAATGACCCTGGAATTTGGTTAACAATGGTAACAGCCACTGTGAAGCAATCCATACTACATCACCGATCAATAGAAATTCTGACCCCAGTTTTTGTCATAAGTTAAAGACTGGCTGCGGTGAAAATGGCCTTTTTAGAAGTTGCTCAATTGTTATAACTTTTAAGTTAGGAAAAGAAAATTAAGACAAATACTATGCACAGAGTACAGTTTTTAATGGGTAAATAATATAAAACCAATAATTAGAAACAAATCCAATCTTTATAAATATGTTGATGTAATCAACAGTAGGGAAGAAATGTGAAACTATTTAGTTTTTCAATTTTGCGTTGACTGACTTTTCTTTTTTTCATTTCCACCCCTTTCCCTTTGTTTTCCATTTATGTATTATTTTTGAAAGGATAACAAACACTGCTGACATCAATTTTAATATATTTGTAGTTTTACTGAGATTTCTAGTTATTTCTTAAGATTATAATTAATGTGATTCTATACACTGAATTAATTATATAATAACATGTGAATTTATGATAATTGCAAACTCTTTGTTTATTTTCCCATATTTTATTTTTTATCCACTATGTGTCCTTCTGTCTTCTTTTTATATGGATATTAATCATGTTCTTTTAAATTTTTAATAAATAATGTATAACTAAGGAGAAAAAACATACTGCCAACCTGAACTTTATAGAGAAATATAATTTACATGAAAAGCAGAACTGCAATAAATATGACTGATGTTAAGTATATTATATAAATGGAATTTAACATGCAATATTTTATTTTAATAAAAATGTAAGTGCAGCCTTTCATAAACTATCCTGCAATATAAATGGAATACTTTTAATTAATGTGGTTTAAAATAGTTTAATATTAATTATTCCAGAGCGTATGTACACATCCTTCATAAAATAAAAATGTTAAGCACAATTATCTACATTTATTCCTCAGTCATAAAACGATAAATACAGTTGTGCATAATAATTTACACATGCATGAATATGCATCCATTGTGTATCAATATACATGGCATATCATCCAATACCATTCTTTCTTATGGTTCACTATGTAATTCACAGAGAGGAAAGAAAGTGGGCTAGTAAAGTAATAGCAATTAAAATCAATGTTTTGTAAACTGATCCTCATTCATGCTTTCTCTAAGACCAAGCCACCTCAAAGCTTACTTATTTGTCACTTTCGTATTCAATTCACTTTCTTTCAGTAGCCGTTTGCTCTACTCTCATATTACAGGTAGTCTCCAGTTTACAAATGAGCTCCATCCCCAAGGTGGAATTTCCCCAAGTACAGGAGAAATTGCCTATAGGATCAATTAAGTCAAATATGTGTGCAAGACGGAACAGTATTATTATGTAATACTGTATAAGTATTGTATAAAGAATTTGAATCATTATGTATTTCATTTCATTTCATTTATTCAATTTCTATACCGCCCTATCTCCCAAGATGGGACTTAGGGCGGTACACAGGAACTATAAAATGTAAAATATAAAATACAAATAAATACAAACAGTCACAATGGTTAAAAATGGTCACAATGGTTTAACTTGAAACGTGCATTTAACTCAAATAATGCTCTGTTCTTAACTAGGGGTCATCCTTAACCTGGAGACTTGCTATATTTGTTTTGAGATTTTATCCTCATTCATTCTCTCCATTTGACCAAAACAACTTAAAGTATTTCCTATTTAGAGTAATCTTTCATTATATTCTTATATTTAATCCACATTCATTCAGCACTCATTCATTCTTGATCCTGCATCTTTTTGTTTGAGTAAGCACAATTCTTATATTATCTATTACAATTGTATGCAAATTACTTCTAGGTTCCTCCTGACATTCTCAAGTCTCACGTCCATATAATAAAAAAGGTTGAAATGAACTTACATGAAGCAGTATTTTCTTCTACTGGCAAATGTTTATTCCTTACTACATGCTAACCACTACACTAGGATTTGATTTTTTTAAAAAAAAAACCTTTCTTTGTCCATCTTCCTTTTTTTAATAGTTAGCATTCTGCTCTGATACGGTCTCTCCTGACTTTTTTTTTTTTTTACGTTTACATATAACTTAAAATTGTTCATCCTATTTCTCTCGTCAAACACAGTTTTGTATTTTGCTGCACTAATTTTCAGACCCATCCTCATTGTATCATATACTCTTATCTATAATTTGCTGCAAAATTACAATATACTCAAGAATTGAAATGGATAACAACCAACATGACAAACAAGCATACGTGATTAGGACATGCAAATTTGTAAATCAGGAGAAGCTCATTTAACTTCGTGGCCCCATCGCTCCTCATTGGAAAGGAAGGGATTACAGAAAAGTAAGCAGTCACAGAGTGGGGAATACACACTGAAACAATGCACTGGCAGCTGTGAGTGCACTCAGCAAACAGTTTAGTGTATTCCTCATTGTGTGCTTACTCATTGTGTTGTAATCTCTTCCTCTCCAATCTTTCTGCTCTGTGGGGTGGGGTTGGGGGAGAGAATGGTCAAGCATAGGAAAGGAGAGGAAGAGAGAAAAAGAGAGAGAGCACTGTGGATGTTTCTCTCTTGTTTTGCAGACCTGGGCAGGAGAATGCAGTTGAATGCTTGATGAGATGAGAAGAGGCGACTTCCAGTCATGTATACAGTCAATGTGCAAGACAATAGGCTCTTCCTTGTTTTCTGCCTTATCTTTCTTTGCCTCTCATCATCCTAATAGGACTGCACATTCCACACTACCAATCCCTCCTGACCTAGGCTGCTCCACACCTAGGCCTCAGACTCAGCATCTCTTAGATCAAGTATCAGCTACCTCACTCTCCTTTCTTAAACAACACATCACCAACCACACTCTCTCTGCAATCCATTCTACCCTCACCACTCTAATCCCACCAAACTACATGAGAGGAATGACTCAGGTCCCTGCCAAATTTGTTTCTTGCCCAGGGAGAAAACAGTAACCGTGCTCAGAAAGTCACCCTCACAACCCTGACCAAAAAAAAAAAAAAAGTCAATCCAAATGACAATACGTATACGTACATATTTTTCATACAATGAGGAAAGGGAAGTCCTGGAGTTAGTTATAATTAAAGTTCAGTAAGCTCATTGTAACAGCAGTCTACCAACATGAATGAAAGTGGCAAAGAATATGAATGTGACAAAATGTGTGGCATGGGTACAGGTTACCTAAATAACCATCTCATTCCAATGGGATTGGTTTGCCCCATTCATGACAGCAGAATGGGCATGCTGAAGAGCCCATTGGCCAAGGAATTCTGACTTCCAGTCAAGGAAAAAATCCTTTTCTTCCATCTCTCCAACCTTCTGGAAAACTGAACCCCTTAAGGTGAACTCCACTCCCACCCAACCCTAAGGGCCTTAAAACCTGGCTCTGCGAATTGGCCTGGGGTCCAGATGAGTATATGTCATCCTAGAGGTAGATTAAATAGAAGATTCCCACGTCCACACCACTGTATTCCCTCCCCTGCCATCTAAATTATTTTTCTGCCAATTTTAATATTATATTTGTTGTACTACTATTTTAATCTTTCATAACTGTTTTGTCAGATTGTAAGCCACCTGGAGTCACATGAAGTGAGATGCTTGGCATATAAATTTAAACAAATAAATAAATAAATAGGTTGCTGCTTCATATGGCCAATCCAATGGTAGCCACAGGACATTGGTTGATCCTATTATGAAGCTTCCTGCTTGCTCCTGTGCCCTCTGCCATTCCATGCCCCGAACCAGGAGACTGGATCGGGTAGAGTCTCATCTAGTTCCTAATATGATCCTGCTGCTGCCCAAAAGCCCAGTCACCACCTTTTGCTGTCTGGGAAAGCCACACCAAAATTGATATTGTTGCTGCAGCCCCATTATAAAATACATTATATTGCAGGTTTTATCATTTTGATGTCCTTGTGGTTAGGAATTTACTCCTATATCTTGTTCAAATCCAGTAACTAATTGGTTCAAGAAGCAGTTGTCCTGCAATAATAACATAAATACTAGCCATTACAAAGCTTCCAAGAATAACAAGTTTTGGCAAGCAGTGAACATTATTCATCTGTTTGGCTTTAGGTACTATTACCAAGAGTGAGAAGCCTATGTGTTATGCTAGATTGGACTGGATTGAAGAACATCTCAAGGAACCCTGCAATGCTATGCTCCCTGGAGAAACACCATTCCCTCATTTAGTAATCCTAAAAGCGACGATAAGTTACTGTGATATACATATTATCTTATACAAACTGTCATTAAAACCCAATTCAGGTTGTTTTCCAGTCCTCTCTACTTGAAACGATATGCAACCCTCGCCAGTATGATCTCTTCTTTGGTTATCTTTGAAGTCCAATTTAAGAACATTCTGGCCATATGAAAGCTATCAAAATGTAGTTATGCATCTTACACTATGAAGACTTTCTGCTTATGTTCCTGCCTGTATAGAGGGCCCAAACAAAATAGCTACTGTTATGCTACATTGATATGGAGTAAAAATCCTTCCCAAAGTTACATTGCATGTATGGCTCAGGAATTCTTTTACGATGTCCATATGGTAACTATAACACTTGAATCAACATTCAGGGTTTAATTTATTACTTTTATTATGTTGGTCTATCGCCTTTAATGCATAATTCTATTAACTCAGTAGATGGATTACACAGTAATGAGTGTCCTGCATATTGAACTTGACTTCTACTGACTTCAGGAATCTAAGTAGTTTTCCATAATATGGATGTGGTTTGACATTGCTTTCTCCTAGGATATTTTTCCACTTCTCTATTGAGAATTGGATCTCTCTCTCTCCCTGGAACATCATATCTGCACTACATTCGATACTGTCTGTTTTGTCCTACTACAAGGCCAGGCAGTACCTCTCCATGTTTCTTTGTCCCCTTTCAGACTCTTCTTTTGAATATGTTATCTCCTTTTCATTAACCAACAACAATGAAATTATTATACCAAGCTTTAATTAAAAATCAAATGTAACCCATGCTAATAAAAATATTAACCTTCAGAACATAAAGCTTGATAAAAAATTATCTGGGGAATATAAGCTTTGAACCAAAGCCTCTGCTTATTTCTTTGTCAAAAAATATTCAACCATTGTAGGCTTTGCCAACTCTTGTTATTATAACTGTAACTGTTTTAGTTATCATAGTTTTGCTATCTACACTCCTACAGTCAACTGTACTACAAATGTCATTTGCACACTGTTCATTTGTACAAATATAGATAGTTCATTTCAAATGTTTGTACCTAATGTGCAGATGACAGGAAAAAATGCAAATAGAGCAAGGCTATCCCTTGAATTAATCTTTCTTTGTATATTGAATGTCCCAGTTCTTTCTAGTAGGGATTGTGCGTTTATTTAGGAAGTGTAGAAAATGATAACAATAGTCTTACTATGAGAAAAAAAATCCAGTATTCTTGAACATATTGTTGCCATTTTAAAAGAAATTAAGTATTATTTCTAAGAAATAAAGTTTGTTTTAAATGTATTAAATGTATACTCAGCATACACTATAGGAATCTCTAGAGATAGATACTCTTTCTAGAAAAGGTCAGGTTATGCAATTAATCTTAAGCAGTTTTCAGCAACAATAAAGTAAAAGATAATGGTTCCCCTTCCACATATGTGCTAGTCGTTCCTGACTCTAGGAAGTGGTGCTCATCTGTTTCAAAGCCAAAGAGCCAGTGCTGTCTGAAGATGTCTCTGTGGTCATTGGCTGGCATGACTAAACGCCCAAGGCGCCTGGAACACTGTTACCTTCCCACCAAAGTTGGTCCCTATTTTTCTACTTGCATTTTTACATGCTTTTGAACTGCTAGGTTGGCAGAAGCTGGGACAAGTAACGGGA
>JAPKID020001436.1:0-14826 GCA_026931265.2 Tropidonophis doriae
TAAAGCAGGGGTCTCCAACCTTTGCAACGTTAAATCTGAAGGACTTTAGCTACCAGATTTCTGACGTCCTTCAGACTTAAAGTTGCAAGGGTTGGAGACCCCTGTTCTAAAGGTTTCAATGAGCAGTTTCTGTTCCCCCTGCCCCCCATGCTATAGTTTTCAGTTAAGCAAAATTTGATGTAAATGTTTCTTATTTAAAATACAACAACACTGATTTTAATTGGAGCAAAATAAATAATTCCTTTGTATACCTGGCCATGACAGCAAGAAGACTTTTAATCAAAATTCCCAGCCAGCTGATAGATGATACTTTCCTGAAATTCTTCAACTCTGAAGTCTGAAATAAATGACAAAACTCTATCCTAATTTCTCTGTCTGCCAAATATGTGACAGATTAAGATGATGAGAGCTGTATCCTTTTTTTTTTTTGCTCAAGTGGAATAAAATGTAACACTTATGAAACTCAAATTTATCCTTATATTACCACATATGTATATTATTATAGGTCACCTACGTAGAATAGGTTACATACAATAATATTACATTGGATATAATTTAGCAGAATTTTTATGTTCATTTGTCCAATCTGAAATGTCTATACTTATCCCCCTTAGATTAGCTTCTTCTAATTATTTGTCTGATAGAACTTAAGTTGTTACCAACCATGGACACAACATATAAATTAAACTACTCATAGCTTTTGAGAAATTTAAGTTATTAATGTGCTCATCTCAGCATTCCTGTTTATTTCCTTTCATTATAAATGATTTATGTGATTCATTAGATTCGGGTAATTATCATTTTAGACTCATAGCTTTGTTATTTATGTAAGTGCTGCTTCTGTTGATGAAGTACACTGCAAGACAGGTTTGATCAGTTAGATATACAGGATAATGAAGTCAGACAAATTATCTTTAAAGGACAATAAGACAAATCATATTTTAACCCTAGAAATACTGTAGATGAAAATTATTTATACATTTACGTTAGAGAGCTTGGTATGGTGGGTTACCCGTCTATAAAAGTTCATAGAAAAAATGAAATTGAAACAATTTCTTGAAATTCTCATATGTAGCCTAAATAAATAACAACAGGATAGCCGGGATATCCAAATTGGACAGCTAGAAAAAAACATTCCTGAAAGGTAAATGGCAGAAAATTTAAAATGCCAAAAATGATGCACAAAATCATTTGCATCATCAAAACTTTCATTAGCCTACATCAGTGATGGCAAACTTTTTATGGACCGAATGCCCATACTGCAATCCAAAATCCAAAGGTATTTATCACAAAGTTCCAACATGGCAAATTAACCTGAATAATGAGGTTTTACTACCTAAAATAATGATAAACAAGGCAGGATGTTCTAAGAAAAATGTGATAAATTCACTTTTATGCCCCTTCATTTTTTCTTCTTTTGAAATATTATGTTTAGCAATAATAAAAAAGAAAAGGTTTTGTAATATTGTTTGTCTCCTCCCACTCTCCCACTCTCCCACTCTCTCACTCTTTTCCTCCCTCTATCTTGCCCTCCCTCCCTCTCTCTTTCTCTCTCTCTTTCCCTTTCTATATTTCTCTCCTTTGCCTTCCTTCCCTCATTCACTTTCCCTCCCTCCCTCTCTCTGCCACTCATTCCCTGCCTCTCTATCTCTGTTTCTCTCCTTTTCCATCCTTCTCTCCCTCTGTTTTTGTCTCTCTTTCCCTCCCTCTCTCTTTCTCTCTCTCTTTTTCCTTCTCTCTTTCTCTCATTCTCTTGTTCCCTACCCCTCTCTTTTTCTCTCTCTTTCCCTCCCCCTCTCTGTCTTTCGCTTCTCTCTTTCCCTTCCTCTCTTTCCATCCCTCCCTCTCTGTCTCTCTCTGTCTCCATCTCTCTGTCTCTCTCTCTCTGTCTCTCTCTCTCTCTCTATGTCTCGTCTGTCTGTCTGTCTGTCTGTCTGTCTGTCTGTCTGTCTATCCATGCTCTCCTGCCCAGCTTCACCTGTCATGTGAATCCAAGCACTTGAGCTATGGAGGGGGAGTAGAAGAATTAGAGATCCATGCAAAGTAAGGCAACTCCAACCTGGATCCTGTCAGGGGGACCCACCTCTCCTTCTCCTTCTCTCTCCACTTGGCAGGAGCCCAGGAAGCCTGAGGGTAACTCCCTTCTCATAGATGGCCAGCAAGCAAACAAATGTGGCACTCTGGCTGGATGGCAGCAGAGCAGAGCCCCACCTTGGCCGGTGAGACCAGAGCAGGCAGGGTGCACACCTTTTGTGCTGCCACTACAGCACTGGCAAGGAGGGATGTGCAAACCAAATGTTAGGGCCATGCTTGGTGGAATTTGCAAGTGGGCTCAGTGGGGCTGCTTAATGGGAAGGAAGACCTTACTGGCCTAGCCTATTTGGTTTGCTTCAGCGTGGGGTGGGGTGGGAGTGCAGAAGGTAGAGGAAATCCATGTCTCTTGGCATTCAGCTCTCAAAAATTCCTTTGGAGTGACTGGGATGGGAGGGCACAGGGTGGGGCCAGACAGTGATGGGGTCACCTGACAGGGAGCAGCAGCAGAGGGATGAAAGAGCCCATGGCTTGTCAACACCTGCCCTATGGTGTACTGTGCTGGGGTAATGGCGCACATGCCCACAGAAAGGGCTCTGCATGCTATCTCTGGCATGTATGCTGTAGGTTCGCCATCAGGGACCTGCATGGAAGGAGAAAAAGGGAAGTATAGGGGGAAACCAAGAAAGGGTGGAAATATTGTCCTGATTTTTGCAGCCATAAAAGCTGTAGTCTAATGTCACAGTCAGGATGTGTGATGCTGCTATCAGTTTATCACATATTAGCAAATTTGCAAATATGATATAAAAGTTAACAGGTTATGTGACCTTTCAGGTTTTTAACTACTGCACTGGAGCCAGATTTAGATTTAATTAAAATCAAGCTAATAATATAATTTTCTCCCCCATGTAGTTAATATTCTTTTGTGTTTTCATTTTGTTAAACATTACAGTTCATTGTTTCTGGAATAAGATCTAGAGGCTAAATCAAAGGCTTTGCTCAAAGAAAGGAGCCCCAATTTTGGAAATGTTTATCTCTTCTTTTTATGGACCTGTGAATACATGAAGTTGAAATTCTCTCTAAGGGTCATATCTTATTCCTTTGTTGAGCACAAGGCACAAAAATCTAGGCCTTATTCCATCTTTGTCATGTTGCATATTAATACATCCAAGCGTTTCGAAAGGTGTGAGAGAATCACCTATCCTTAACACAATGAATGATGAACTGACATATATCCAAGAAAATGATTTCTAAATCAATACTGAAATCATATATTTGTTTGCTTTTGACATGGAGGTTAGACTTGGGAGATTTCAAGTTATTCTAATATAATATTTTATTTTATATTGACCGATGCTATTATTTCATCTAAAATGGAAGAACTCTGTCAAATGATATACAAAACAGACTTTACTGCTAAGATCCCACCTTAACATCAGAAACTGATTGTAATAACTATACATGTTCCAACATTTTTTACTCAGTAAATGTTTCACATACTGGTCTCTATAAAGATCGATTCCTTTAATCTCTCCTTTAAACTGTCTTTTAATCTACATAACTTTATTTAAATGGAGAACCACCAAAATATGCAGATGTTGACTATTTTTGTCTTATTAACTATATCAGGATTTTTGCAGGAAATTAGACAGACATATATACACATATGGACACTCACTAGAGATTACTACCTACTGGTTGAGTAGGTAATAATTTGGCTTGCCACACCCCCAAACTGGTTTTATCGGCAGTGCCATAGGCACCGCCATCTTCTTTTTTGCTTCTGCTCATGCTCAGAAGTTTTTTTTTACTGCTGTGCATGTGCATGTAGCATGCATCAAATGTGTGTGTGTGTGTGTGTGTGTGTGTGAAGCACATCCCTGAGCAAACTGGCAGTAGAAGAAGCCAGAACCCACCCCTGACACACACAACCTGATAACAAGTTGCTACATACTGATATTGAAATCAATCTCCCTGCCACAAGTTGCATTTGTAATACTGAGAATAGCTAAAGGTGAAAAAGCCAACGCAGCTCTTCATGCTTTATCAGTTGTTTGAAAGGTAATACTCTAAAGTTTGTATACTATGAAATTTATTTTTTATTAACTGCTTATACCCTTAATGGGAAACCTCAGCTGTACCGATACATGAGAATGTTATAAAAATAGAAACGAAAATTCAGTCTTTCATTGTAGAAGAAGAAATATCAACAGTTTATGATGATGATGATTATTACTTTATGAATTCCATGAGTTACCTATTTGAATAGAGAGCTGAAAAACAGGGATGACCTTCTACTGAAAATAAATCTAGTAAGATAAATTTTACCTTGCCTAAAGAAAATTGATATGTGATAGCTTTTTGAAACTTATTTAGTCTAATTAATGTTCAAAGTTATGTAGATTGCAAATGCATCAGATCTTGCTCATAATCATGAACATTGTATTCATATAGCTAGTTGCTTCAATCACTCTTTATGTAAATCTCCCTAATTAATATTTTAATTACATAAATGTCCCTTTTGTGCATGTCTTCAGAAACACTGATTACTTGTGGATAATCGAGTTATTTCTTATAATATACGTGTATATTTATTATAAACTACTAAATGATGCCTTTCATGGTGCTATATTGCCATTTTATTTCCATTTGCAATATGTATACTATAAAACCTAATAATTAAGAGACACTATAGAAAGAGAGTCAATTAGTCAATTTTCAGATAGAAATGCTGGAACTCAACCTCAGAAGATTTACTGCAAAGAAGAGAAATGTTGGTTAATGTCAAATTTTCACATAATCTTAGTAGTGGGGAAGCTAACTTTCATCAGAATAAAATATCTTCTTGTGCAAAAAAACAAGAGAAAGCATTACAGATATTTAACCAAATAATTATTTTCTTAAATTGATATAATCCCTAACTTTAACCTGTTGATATTTTCATTATTGAAATATTTGTCTCATTTTTTGAACAACAGATTAATAGAACTTTACCTCTTTCTAAATTACAAGTGTAAATCATCTTTAGTTTGAACTAGATTCGTATTTTTTCATGCTGAAAATGTTTTTTTAAGTACTTACTAAAGTTAACCAAATACAATATAAATGAAAAGTAAAGATAAAACTGCATGAAATTCATTATATGACTTAAATTTGTTATTATAGCAGCCTCTAAACTCCTCTTAACTCTTTCAATAAACTGTAGGGATAGAAAATATAAATGTTGTTTTGAGATTTAAAGGTATAAGTAATAAGAAAGTCATAATATATATCACTTAGACTTTTATACCATTCATAGTGCTTTACAACCATTTCTAAGCAGTTTACAGAATCAGCATATTGCCTCCAACAATATGGGTCCTCATTTTAATAACCTCAGAAGAATGGAAGGCTGAGTCGACCCTGAACTGCTGAGAGTTGAATTGTCAAACTGCTGGCAGTCGGCAGTCAGCAGAAATAGCCTGCAGTATTGCATTCTAAACACTGTGCCAAAATCATGCACACACATTCACATACACACATTCCAATAGATAATAAGGTAAAGGTTCCCCTCACATATATGTGCTAGTCATTCCCGACTTTAGGGGGCAATGCTCATCTCCGTTTCAAAGCCAAAGAACCAGCGATGTCCAAAGATGTCTCCGTGGTCATATGGCCAGCACACAGAATAGGTAGTCTCTATTTTTCTACTTGCATTTTTATGTGCTTTCGAACTGGTAGGTTGGCAGAAGCTGAGACAAGTAATGACAGCTTACTCCATTATGTGGCATTAGGGATTCAAACCACTGAACTTTCAACCTTTCTAATCAACAAGCTCAGCCTTTTAGCCACTGAGCCACCACATTCCTTCCAATAGATAATAATAATAATAATAATGATGATGATGATGATGATGATGATGATAATAATTTTAAAAAAATTAAAGGCTATAGAAGGCTACATTAGTTCCATTTCAAATGCTACACAATTGCTCTGTTTTATTTCCCAATATACTCATTTAACTAAATAAAGAAATGGGGTTAACATGAACTAGGTTTAAAGCAAACTAGATGACTAGATTTTTAAATTTACATATTTAAAAGTGACTATTGTCAAATCAGACATTTAAAGTCTTATATGCAAATTTCATTAAATGCTTCTGTAGGAATATACTCTATTTTTAACACTAGTAACTCCTGCTTGTAATCCTTTCAGTTAATCTTCATCTTAAAATTGATGTGATAGATTCAATACTGAATTTATCTGTTAAGCTTGTCATGATAAAGAGAATGGCTACCTTGTTAGTCTCATATAAGGAGGCAAATACACCAATCCTCTAAGTAGGTCAGAGCAAGGAACACAGCGGGCACCTCTGCTCTCTTGATGTGATGACTATAGTACGATTGCACTCACTTGTTAAGCACAAAGGTCCTCAGAAATTCTAGCTGTGCAAATGATCATTTTTTTTGTTGGTTCATAGGATTGATTCCACATGTCCTTATTTGATGATCACATGAAATGACAGCATATATTTTTGAACATCTGGCTTCACACCTGAGTAAACTAGTCAATTTTTTTTCTTCCTTAATCAGGATTCGTGACTTCAGCATTGTCAGATAAATAAAACTCTGCAGTGACAATTGTGTGATTGGTGGGCTAACCCCCTTTTATGTGGATAGTACAGCAAGGAGGCAGGGGAAAAGAAGGTATTTAAGGACTTTAAGGACACTGCTGATTTTTGGAACTTTTGTGTTGCATTAGTTGTTGTGCATCCATAAGACTATTGAACAGTATGATCAAAGTGCTCCATATATTGATGGTTCTTCCACTTTGTATGAGCAGAGTTCTTCCCCCACATCTTTATATTGTAGAGAAAATAGAGACAAAAGAAGGGTATATATGTGGCTTTATTTTTTTTAAAAAAAAACCTCCTTCTTGCCCACCTCTACTTCT
Source organism: Tropidonophis doriae (assembly GCA_026931265.2). Lineage (NCBI taxonomy): Eukaryota > Metazoa > Chordata > Lepidosauria > Squamata > Natricidae > Tropidonophis > Tropidonophis doriae. The sequence continues at coordinate 6,964 of JAPKID020001436.1, forward strand.
CTTTCAACCTCTTTTTTTTCTAGAGATGGAGAAAGTCTATTGTGGATTGAATATAGCTCAGATAATTTAAATAAAAGGTCTTGCCTATTTACTTTTGGTTACCACATTTGACATTCAATGACAGTATAAAGATACCTCCAAAACCTTTGTTTGTTTTTTAAAAGACAGCTAAGAGTCTTCCATTATACAGTAATCCTCCATTTTGTCTCCACCTATATGAAGTACAATACAGGCAACAATGGCTGTTTTTCTTGTCCACATAGAAAAGTTGTCTGTTTCTCAATCCTCAAGGGAAGAGGAACAGATGTTCTCCTTTATTCTGAGCATAAAAGAGAAACTTATGTGTTTCACTCAAGTGCAAAGTATGGCTGAGACTTGGAAAAGAAAGAAGATTGTCTAGCATAGGAGATGGAAAAATTGACATTTTTGTCTGGATGTAGCTTTTTCTCGGAGATAACAAGGATGATTGTTGATTAGTTTTTCTAGTAAACCATTGTATTTGATCTGCTTAAATTGTGAATACAATGTTAGAACTCTTGAAAATGTTTTGGTAAAGGAAATTAAAGACAAATATGTTCTTGATATTTAAACATCTTTATTAATAATTTTTCAAGAATTAAATATAAATACACAGATCTTTGGTTATAAAGGACAGTTCTTTGTTAAAGGGAGGTGACTTTTAGATTAAACTAATATTTTCTTGCTTTTGCTCTTGAATTTTCCTTCATAAAGAAACATAAAAGTTATGTTTACTTGAAACATAAAATAATTATTTATTTTATCGTAATGAACTGCTTTCAGATTTGATCCTCTTTTAGGTTTCTCATTTATTTTTCCCCAAGAAAAAGTGGTCACTGTAACAACAAATTCAATTTCAACAAGCAAAATTAGAGTCATCTAACTTTAGATATAGGTCAGGATAAAAGGGGACAGGGAGGAGATGCTAAGAATGAAATCTTGCTTCATATTTTTTACGTGATTCAAGATAGATGAAAATATTTGATAATTTATTACTACCTGTTATCAATACGAAGGACAAGATCTCCACTCATTCAGCTTTATTTATCTTGAAAGTCAACTTGACAATGTTTCTCTTAACAATGAATACAATAGTTGTCATGGTAACAAATGCACTTCACTGCAAGACATGGGATGCAGTATAACAGGCCAAATTGTGGGTGTGAGTTTGTGCGTATGTACAAGCATGCGTGATTTATAATCAAAATAATGTGATGATAACCTTACTTTGTGTGATTCAGTGGGAATACCATTCTGTTAAGTGAATAAATATTTATAGATACAGTGTAGGAAAATTCAACCATTTTATGTGAAAAATAGAATATATATGCATTTACTCATAGAGAAAAATGAATACAATAATTATTCATAAATGATGGGCATGTATTAATGCTAGAAACTAAAAGACAGTACAAATTTTGTAATTTTGCCTCATGAATGTTATCATGAAAAAAATTACAAGGACATTATAGCTCTACCATATATAGCGTCAATACAAGGAAAACTAGTTAGCTGATACATAAAACAGAAATATAAGTGTAAGGAAAAAAAGTAGGCAGATGCCACTTTGTCTATCAATCATAGAGTAGTTCTGAAGGCAGTGCAGCAAAAAAAAAATCCTCAAATATTATATAGGTGCAAACACATCTTCTATATATTTGAGCACTGCATCTCTAATGATGTGAGCAAATATTTCAATCCCATTTCCCATTTGTGAGAGAAACATAGAAAGTTTTTAAGAATAAAAAATGATCTCATAAGTGAAGGGGTCCATTGAGCAGGGCAATGAAGTTGCAGTTTGGAGTAGGTGACCCTGGATATACCAGACAAAGTTCAGTGTGATCCTTGAATTAACGGAGTTCGGCTATCCTGCACCAGCTGATATGTCCACCTTCATATACATCAATATATATGAATATCAACATTGCACACTTCAAGGAGAGATAAGTACTTGTGATTCTCTTGAAATGCTAAACTACAACTTTAAAAAGTCCCATCTAGCTTAGACAACAATAAAATATGCTGTGTTCTTCACCATCTTGAAGGACAATGATTTTCTATTCCCGAATTAAGTATCTAATGTTTACTGCCACAGATATAATATACAATATGTAGTATTTTTTTTTTCAGATGGAACCATACCAGGCTATTTGTCCCACTTTCATTTGCCCTGTCCTTACATATAGAAACAAATTAAAAGGTAAGAAAAAAGTAAGGGGATGACGAAATAACTTTTGTGAAAAAAACATCATATATTGTTGAGGCTATGAAAAACATCTGTTATCTTCTCTTCTAATAAAGTTTTCAGTAGCAAGTTTGTGTATTTTTCATGATGAAGGGGATCTTCTTCATCTTGCAGAAATGTAGCACTGGTGAGATGACCATACCACTTTCTAATAAATTGCTCATGTTTAAAAAAAAAAAAAAAAGCTAAAAGCCATCAGATTATACAATTGAGAGAATAGCAATAGCACTTAGATAATAGATATAATATTCCAGATATAATTCTTAGATATATTATTCCACCGGGCTTTACAGCCCTTTCTAAGCAGTTTACAGAGACAGCATATTGCCCCCTTTTACCAACTTCAGAAGGATAGAATGCTGAGTCAACGTTCAGTCAGTGAGAATCGAACTCCAGACAATGGTAGCAAGATATTTCATGTGTCATTCTCTCTTTTGGCTGCCTATTCAAGGTTCTGCCATTTAAAATATCATTTTCTTTTTAGAAAAGACAAGAGCTATTAATGGGATGAAAGATCTCACAACGCAAGTTTTTAAAGAAACATTAGTTGTAACACTTCTGAGATTTAAATAAAAACACTCACAAGCTGCAGTAATCAGCTTGTGAGAAACTGGAAAATCTCAAAATCTCTCCAAACATTTCTGCCCTTTTTTGTGGTTGTTGCCTACATCATTATACTTAGACTGGCATAACACTTACAATGATTTAAGGTTTTGTCAATATCAAAAACCAGTGCAGTGATGTCAGTCGTAAAGTGCTCATAAATGCTTGTTATAATATAGATTTACAACAGTGTAATATGTTTATTTGTCATCATGTTCTGATGTAAAACTTGATGAGAACACTGCACTTCAGACAAAGAAGGAGCTAATGCTTTCATTTTTCTAATGCTCCACCCCGACTATGTCCATATCGGTTAAATGATAACTATTAAATGGAATACTTCTTTTGAATTCGACACAGAGTTGATTACAGAAGTAGCTTATCACATATTTAATTATACTGATTTCCATGGAATTTACATAGCCACAACTTATGTATCCCATTGATTTCAGTGCAGTATAATCTTCACTTGGATCTACCCCAATTAGATCCTCTTGCTTGAAAAGCACATTAAAAAGCTTATAGCTCAAAGGAGATAAAGTATGATTGCAGTATATAGGAATGATTTTACTAAGGGATGTGCTACACCTTGCTAAATCTTTCCATGTCCAATACAGTATTTCTAGTGGTTCTCATCCACAGCAGCATATATGGCAAATTCTTAGCCCTTCCTGACTTATTTTCCAAAATTATTTTAAGTTCTAATATGCATGTGTTTATGTACAGAGATTGATACTTGATTTAATTTTGCATGAACTGCTAGCATTCATAATAAACATTGTTCATTTTTCTGACTGAAAAATATCACAGATTTGGCTCATTTATAGTGCTTAACATGGTAATGAAATTTCCTCCCACTGGGCAAAAATATGCAAAAGTGCAGATCTGCAAATCCTACACATTTGTACATGTATGGGAAAGTGTATACATATATTTCTAGGGGTGAACAGCCTAACTGCACATCATCGCCACTGCCATCTGTTCTAAAGAAAAATTACGTTGTCTTGATTATTTCTCACCATGTTCCATGGTAAACCTTATTGAACATTCAGGCTTGACAACAGTAAGTTGCTTAAGGGTAAAATGTAGCATTTGACTACCATTTTGAACAAAAAGAGAAAGAAATACAGCATCTGGATACTTTCCCTTTGTAAGAAAAATGGTACAGTAGATGCTATTTTTTAACAGCTAAGACACTGTTAGTGTTGGAATAAACTTAATGGGAGTCAGTGTGACATTATCACGTCGAAGCAAGGAAATTAAATAGACTATTAGTAGGTGGGATCCTACGATCATCCAAATTAAGAAAATCATCATGTGATCGGAATAGTCTGACATTTTTAAAGAAAGTTTGAAAGTACATTTATACAAAGAATATATGACTGCATTTTACAGCACAAATATTCTAAACAATGAGAGATAACAACTAACATATACTCAAAGCACGCTTTTTCTGAAGATTTTAAAAGCTGCTATAGTTTTTAGATACTGTATGTCCTTTATAGCCAGCATGATATATAATGCATTATTACATTATTGAATTGTCTGGTATATCAAAACTGTTAAGGCCAAATAATGACTTGTATATATTGCACCTGAAACTGCTCAGAAGGGTGCTTCACCTTGACATGCAAAATATTGAACATCTGTGAAGTTATGCTGCCAAGCCAATTCAGTTCAGTTGGCTCAGCCTATTTTCATCACCTATATATGCAGAGGTCATGCCTATTAGCTGGAAGTGAAAATGAGTTGGTTCTTATTCTCTTACTTTTAGAAGTGGGAAAGTTTCATTGTCTTATTTTTCCGTTATGAGCTACATAAAAATCACTTCAGTTCTCACATGTGCTCGTTCATTAGTAGAGGAAGTACTGTTAGAGTTTACTCAAGGTAAAGGAATTGAAACTTTGCCAGAAGTAGCTCTGATTAACAAAATCACCATCGGTCAGCTGCAACTGACAGCTTTACTTGGAACAGCTTACTTCATGTAACAATAGTTTTAACATTATTAAACTACAACATCTATCTATCCAAAGTGTTGGGAAGGACCCAGTAGGTAGATACAAATGCCAACTCTAGTCATAACATCTGACTGATTATGTAGTCAACCATAACAAAAGAATTAAATAATAATAACTGAAAAGAAGAAAGTGTGGATAATTGATGTGGCCATACCTAGGTGTAGTAGAAAACAAAGAAACCAACAAAAAATAGAGAGGTCAAGATTTGAAAATTGATTGAAAGATTATGGTAAAATCCAGCAATGGTGATCCTAATGGATGCCATACCAAAACATCTTGAATAGTACTTACCGTAGAAAATATGCATATTGACAAAATTTCCATCTCTCAAATACAAAAGGCCACACTGCTTACCTTCAGATACACTGATATGACAACCTAGATGCTTGAGAAGAACTTGATGCATATGAAGGTCAGCATCAGCCGAACAGCTGTCAGCTGTGATTTCACATTGTTATATATAATAATAATGATAATACCTTGGGAAGGACTTAATATATAGACAAAAATATCAAAACCAGTCTAAACTTCTGGATGACTGTATGGCCATTCGTCATCATCATCATCATCATCATCATCATCATCATCATCATCATCATCATCATGGAATAGTTAAAAAGAGAGAAAATGCATATTCAAACCAACATTGATAAACAGCATTTTCTAAACATAAAATTTTCTAAACATAAAATTTTCTAAACATAAATTTCTCTATTCATTGACTGTCAACATTTTACTCTTTTGTTAGTATCGTCATTTGTCCATAGCCTCTGAGCACAGAAGAAGGAAGACAGATGAAGTTACCTGACTTGTCTTCCAACTCAACAATACAGAAAGTATTAGAAAATGTTTCAAAAACATAAACATCTTTCAGAAAAATGTTGACAAGTAAGAATTAAATGAATTGTTCCTATTGGTACATGAGTAATAGTTGTTCTTTTCAGCAATTAATAATGATACTAATTTGTGTGAATCTAGATCTAAAGATTTTACCCTACTTAGTAGTGCTGACTCTAGAATTCTTCCTACTTTGGAAGTTTCCCACCCTGGAAGGGAGTAAAAATCATTACAAAAATTGTAGCAAAGCCAGCATTCATTTTGTTTCAGGATGCCACTGTTTGGCAAAGAATGCAGAATTCATCATAAACAGGATTGATTTGCTCTGGCATTTCTTACAGTCTCTGCTACTTATTATATATTCTACAGATTAAGAAGTTTGACTTGATGAGTGTCTTTGCAGAGTTTCTTGGAATGTTTGTATAACTTTTCAGAGTAAATGAATGAAGAGAGGAATGGATTATCTTTATCTTTTATATAAATGACAGACACAGTTAAACTGCGCTAGTAATAAGGAAAAGTAATGGTAGACTCTGCTTTCCAACAGGTTTTATAATACATGACAGTAATTTTAATATCATTAAAGAATCATTCCATAAATTCTGTCAGATCATTCTCAGGCTTTCATTAATAAAATATATATTTCATTAACACTTCAGAAATTGCAATATCCAGAAATATTGCATTCATAACAAACAGAGGAAAGATAATAAAGAGAGTGCAGAATTTTATAACCCAGAGTTTTACCCAATAATGCTTTTTTAGGACAGCATCTAAGCTTGTGGCCACCATTCTTAAAGTTATAATGGTGAATTGAAATTATTAGCAATTGTAAGAAGAGTGGGGATGACTGTGACCCTTTTTCAGTTTCTTTTATAGAAATGCTGCACTTTGTGAATAAGGAACAATGTAACATTTCTCAAAGTATCATTTATTTACCTGCACAAGCATCAGATGACAACAAAAGGGAAGCATCCTAGCTCAAGTGTTCCCTATATGGAGGAAAAGTAATTTTCTTACTCATTATAGTTTGATTCTCCTTTTGGTTTGTATATGTCTCTCTCTGTGTGTACACATACACAGTTATATATGCATAAATGTATACTCATTATGTGTACCTAATTATTCTTAGTGTTTCCATCTGATTTACTGGTTTCAGATACATGCAAATATGTACACTGTTCAGAACTAATAACAAGTAGAACGCTATATAAACCAAGTAAGGAAGTAACTACTGTAAATATAAAATGGCATTCAAACTAATAAGTTATTTGAGTTCATTTTGTTATAAAACTTCTGCATTTTTATGGGACTTTTATATTGCTTCAAAGAATATGTCAAACACAAAAAAGCATCCACAAATAGAAATTAGAAATAGTGCAGATTACAGAGGAGAAATCCCAAAGCATTTAAAAATAAACACACCTTAAAGATTCACAAAACTATCTGAATTCTTTAACTGAATATCGAACAAAGCTGGAACAAACCATATGGTTCTTAATGAACTAAAACAGAACATACATTAATTTTGAAACAGATGAGAATGTCTCTGTGTTCTCTCACACACACACACACACACACACACACACACACACACACACCTATTTCCATGAAAATAGTCACACATTTATTCTAGCTGCTTGCAGCTTTTCTTTTGCAGATAGTTTCCTTATTGTGCTGTGGAGCTAGCTCTTAATTAAATTCCATACTTGCTTAAAACAGCTGTTGTTTCCATTTTCCCATAAAGTTTGACAGACCTGTTGTCTTCTTCACAGGATTATTTTTTCTTCTACCACCCACTTTCCAGCACTTTTTATCATTTGAATGTTTTTACATAGTATCAGTAAAGAAGGGGAGTTAGGAATATGGCTCTGAAAAGGAACCATATCAGGGGTGGGTTCCTGCCGGTTCTAATTGATTCGCCTAAGAGGTTCCAGAAATCTAGCAGGCCGTTTAGAACAGGTTCCAGCAGTGGAATGCCCCTTTGCTCGCTCACCCCTGGCCCCCCGCCCAGCGGGGATTGTCAGGTTGGAAACCCAAGCCCCATTAGCCCCAAAAGCTGCTTCTGAATATTATTGAAGTTGGGAGGAGCCAAGGAGAGCACGGAGAAGAGCCCATAGAGTAGGGCTCTGTGTATGTGGG
>JAPKID020001437.1:0-14821 GCA_026931265.2 Tropidonophis doriae
CAGCCCTTCCACTACACGTACTAATATTGTTGAGAACACCAGCAGCCCTTCCACTACACGTACTAATATTGTTGAGAACACCGGCAGCCCTTCCACTACACGTACTAATATTGTTGAGAGCACCAGCAGCCCTTCCACTACACGTACTAATATTGTTGAGAACACCAGCAGCCCTTCCACTACACGTACTAATATTGTTGAGAGCACCAGCAGCCCTCTCACTACACGTACTAATATTGTTGAGAGCACCAGCAGCCCTCTCACTACACGTACTAATATTGTTGAGAGCACCAGCAGCCCTTCCACTACAACTACAACTACTACTACTACTACCAAGAGTACTACCAGAACTACCACAAGTGGTGAGTATCAGTTTTCATTTGATCTATATGTTTGGTCATTCCTATTTTAAACTTTTCAACAGTCCTGACAATTTTTTCCTTTCCTGTGATCCCACTGTGGTGACCTTTGGTGTGAAGCACCAAAGAATGCGTTCAGTTTGGGGCAAATTGAGTGTGAATGGTATTAGCTACTATTCATCATATTCTATCAAATTAAGCAGTTGACATAATACCTTGTAAGTGTCCCTGGGACCGAAGTATGATCATGAAGTGATTCTCCCTCCATAATCTGGGAATGATATTTGTGGCTTTCCCCATATAGGGACTGCTCCCTCGTCTCTTACTAGTGGGGATCCTGTCTGGGGTAGCTGAGAGTCATATTTCAGCAGCATCTGAAAGTCCAGAGGAAGCTCCCCTCTCTTCTGGGAGGTTGGGAGGATTGACACCTCCTTTGGGACATGGCTGCCTTGTGCCAAGTTCTAGAGTAAGGGAGCCCCAATCATTAATGGGTTTGTGCAGATTATTTCATATTCATAGAAGAATTGTTTTTAATCTGGCCTTGCGGATTAAAGAGTGAGGAGCTATTTGTCACCATATAAATGCATGTAAACTCACTTCATCTATTCTGCTGCATTGTTTATTTTTTTCTCCATTCATACCGTGATAAAGAATTACATATCTATGTAAATTGCTGCATTGATGGTAACTTTCAAATTAGACCTGTATAAGGGGAATTCTCTGTTCCAGAGATGTGCTACAACGGCGGAACCTATGATGGAACCAGGTGCATCTGTAATGACGATTTATTCTATGGGCCCAAGTGTGAGTTCCTCGTGGATAAATTTCCAGCCCCTCAATGTAAGTATAGTCAAGGAGAGCCTAATTACTTTTTCCTGATGGCAGCCTAAAAAAAAATATTGTTTCCATATATGCTGGATTACTATACTAGAATAAAGAGATTGCATATGGAAGAACTAAGTTTGCAAAATGTGGTTTAATAAAAGCTCCATTATAGTGCAAGTAAACCAGGAAACTGTAGGGAAATAGATAGTTCTCCTTTCCCAGTTCTCTCTGGGTTCTGGGAAAGATGTTTCACAGAGGCCTAGAAGTTTGCCATCTACAAGCAAAAGTGATTAATTTGAGTTAATGTTTTCCTCCAAATGGCTAAGAGCTCTCATGAATAACTGAGAAAACATCCTGGATCTGTGGTGAATAAAGTTTTTTCATCTAAGGAAAATCATGGAGGTGAGATTTGGAGATTGCCTCAGAAATGCATGATTGGTCATACACTGTTTCAAAACATAGATCTGTGAACATACAGGGGTGGGCAAACTTTGGAACTTTAAGTCTGAAGGACTTCAGCTCCTAGCAGTAGCAAAGCTGGCTGGAGAATTCTGGGAGCTGAAGTCCTTCAGACTTAAAGTTGCAAAGTTTGCCCATCCATGATCTAGAAACAAAGTTACAACTAGAAGTAGCACAGAATCATTAAAAACAGATCAATCCAACATAATTTCATTCTTTGACAAACTGACTAAATTATTACACCAGAGATATGCTATGGACACAGTATACTTATAGTATACTCATAGTATACTTAGTATAGAAGATGTATGCAGGCTGATGTCACCCACACCTAAGCAATCACAAGGCCGTGATCTGCCATGATCGTCACCTGTCGTGACCTCCCCATCAGAAGACCTACTAATTACATTAAGACTTTAGAAGTAGAACACCAATACTGACATCCCCTAAATCCTGCTGAAGATGTTACTTAGCCTGGTAATGAAACATTAAGAAACCAACCCACAAATTCGGAGAACGAACCGCTACCTTCATCCTACAACCGAGCTACAGGTATTCACCACTACTGCATAGTATACCTAGATTTCAGTAAGACATAAAAAAAAAAAAGACCGTAACCTACTTCCTGAGGAAGTAGAAGAGGAATTCATCAAATTTGCAAATTTCACTAAAATGGCAGGAATAGCCAACACCCCAGAAACATAGGATCAAAAAGAATCTTGACGGACTTGAACAATGGGTCCTATCCAACAAAATGGAATTTAAAGGAGACAAAAACAAGGTTTTGCACTTAGGCAGGAAAAACCAAAGGTACAAGTAAAAATTAGATGAAACATGGCTCAAAAACAAGCTCAAAAACAGTACTGTGAGATGGACCTTGGAGTTCTAGTGCATGATTACCTAAATATGAGCCAGCAGTATATGGCAGCAGTCAAAAAAATCTAATACAGTCCTTGGTTGTATAAACAGGGGCATAGAATCATGAAGTATTAGTGCTACTATATAAAACCTTAGTAAGACCACACTGGGAATACTGCATCCAGTTTTGGTCACCACATTATAAAAAGAGACTTTGGAAAAAGTGCAAAGAAGAGTAACTAAGATGATTCTAATGTTGTGATGGCTAACCTTTTTGCTATCACGTGCCAAAAGTGAGGGGAGCATGGGGGTTGTGTGCTGGAGCTGACAGGGCAATGCCTTGTGTGCCCTAAGAAATGGCTCCACGTGTCACCTGTGGCATGTGTGTCATAGGTTCGCCATCACGGATCTAAGACAAAAACATATGAAGAACAATTGCAGGATTTGAGTGTGGCTAGTCTAGAGCACTGGCCCCCAACCTTTTGGGTACCAGGGACTGGTTCTGTGGAAGCCGGAGGGAGCGTGGTTTTTCTGCGGACCGGAGGGGGCGTGGTTTCACATGCTGCCTGCATTGCATTGATGAGGTTTTGTTTGTTTGCAGCCTGCAGCAGGTCCATGAACTGGGGATTAGGGACCCCTGATTTAAAGAAAAAAAGAACTAGGGGTGGTATGATAGCTATGTTCCAGGATTTGAGGGGCTGCCACAAAGAAGAAAGAGCTTATTTTGCAAAGCACCAAATAGCAGGACAAGAAACAATGGATAGAAACTAATTAAAGAGAGAAACAATCAGGAATTAAGGAGAAACTTCTTACTGGTGAAAAAAAATAACCAGCAGAACAATTTGCCTTCAGAAGTTGCAGGTATATCATCACTGGAGGTTTTTAAGAAGAGATTGGGCCGCCACTTGTCTGAAATGGTATAGGGTCTCCTACTTGAGCAGGGGGTTGGATTCAAATACCTCCAAGGTTCCTTCCAGCACCGTTTTGAATTTTAAAAATGTATCACTAAATTAAAAAAATGAGTTTTGTAACCAGACGAGGATTTTTGGATTTAGGCATTTGAAACCGTGTTGGAGAATGGGAACACATTCACTTCTTGCCTCTCACATTTTAGAGTTCGTTTGTGGGGAAGTAACTTGTTGTGCTTCATACAAATATCTCTTTCTCCGTCTTTTAGTATCTGTGACTGTTACTGTCGAAGCTCAGGTGAGGGTTACTAACAGAGAGTACAACGAATCTCTGGAAGACTCAAGCTCTAACTATTATCGGGAAGTTCAGACTCAGTTTAAAGACCAGGTAAGATTTACTGGATCAAGGAAATAACTTTTGTCCAGAGGAGGTATTTAGCCGGTCCTCTCCAATTCAGGAGAACTGATAGCGGTGACTGTGAGAGGCTCCACCCACCCACCCCAATGTAATGCATGAGCTCTGCACATGTGTATGAAGATGTTCGCATGTGCAGACGAGTTGCATGTGCTTATATTTGCGCACTGGTAGGGAAGGTAAGTGAATCCCACCCCTGCCCATAGCTGATCAATGTCACCATTTCAGTGCAATGTATCTTACACTCTTCTTTAACCAAGGCCAGCATTCCTAATTCATACCATGAACGTGTCTTCTTCCCAATCAAAAACTCGCTTCTTGGATTCTCAGCTTTCTGCAGCTGGGGAGAATTAGACAAGACACAGCACAGACCACATACTCAATGCTTTAGGAGGCTTGCTTCTAATTCAAGTCTCTTTCCTGGCATAGGTTTCTTTGCTTATGAAGGCTTTCTTATACTTTTCCCCCCTTGTAGATGAAAACTGTTTGTAAAGGTGTCCCTGGATACAGTGATGTGGAGATCTTACGAATGAGGTGGGTGTATAAAAAAATGATCACGTTATTCTTTGGGATGTTGAGGCATCAAGTGAACTTGAATATGGGTAGAACTTTTCTCCCATTGTGGATCCTCTTTTTGAGTTTAAATAACGCCTCTTCAGATTTCTTACCTTCTTTTTTTTTTAACCATGTGGATAGACCAGGGCCTGAGCATGTTTTGCATATACTTTAGGCACCATGTGTTCCAGGAAACATCTGAGGGGGATGAAAAATGTTCTTGCAAGTTAAAGCAGTTAGAACTGGACGAAAGTCCAGGTTAAAATCCCACTCGGTTATGAAGCTGCCAGAGGAACTTTGGCCTAGTCTGAAACTTTCATTCTAAGCTCTCTTGGAAAACTATTCTGTGGATTAAATGGAGTAGAAATGGAGTGGACTTACTGGTGGGGCTATCACAGTCTAGCATATCTTCATGGAGCAATAAAGGGAAGTTCAGGAATTGTTCTTCTTTCATTGTTCTCTTAGGAAAGGCAGCATTATTAAGGAGCATAAAGTCATAATTGAAGTAGGAATAGAGCACAAAGAGGAAACGATCAATCAGCAGCTGGAGAATATTACAAAGGAAGTGAATCACACCTTGGTAAACATCCAAACTGATGGGGACTGTGCCAGGGATTCAGATATGGTCTGCTTGAATGTGATTTCCTTTGACTGACAAATAAGCAAGATTCCTGGCTACTTCTTCTTTTAGACAAGAGTGTTTTTAGAATGAGCCACCTTTTTTCTGCAGGAACAGAAAATGGCTTCCCCTTGTCACAAAATTTAATAATGGGGATATAGCAAGATACCATATCTGCTGCACGTCTCAAAATAGCCACTAGAGGGCAGAAAATACATCTTTTTTTATTTTTTACCTGAGTAAAGGCAAATACCTGGGTCCCAGGATAATGTTGCAGGATCCAGTCTGGGTCAGTAGCTGGCACCAGAGATTTACTCTTCCAAGCGTTCGGATTCATGCTGGAACCCATCCTCAGGGATCTTCCCTTTACCGGAATATGCGCTTTGGGCTATTCTTTGGGTGATATTTATGTGTTGTCTTCCTGTTGGTTGCCAAAGCTTTGCTCTTAAGTACCTGATAAGTACCTGATGGTGGTAAATCAGCACTTCTGTTGGCTGCCAAGGGCCTGATTCCCAGACTTCAATCATTTACCTGGCTATATTTGTAACTGCATGGCCAACAGTTTAGTAGTTTCGAACTGGAACGTATGTCATTGTTCATTGCAACGTGAGACTATCAATGAGTTTGGCATCCTCCTCTGACCGCTCACTTGTATTCTCGCAGTGGCTGACTTCCTTCTTGCCTGTTCTACATAGTCACGGGGGCAATCCATGCAGGGGATCCAGTAGGCTACATTAGTATATCTCACCTCCAAGAGATCTTTGCAATGTATGATTTGTCCTCATATGGTAGCCTCTGGACAGCATGAGATCCTACTTGCAGATTTTGGAAGCTGTGTTCTATTGCTTCTGAAATACTTTTTATGCATGGCAGGGTGTGCCAAACAATTAGCTTTGTAAAATATGCTCTCACCCTGCCATACGGTGTGTGACTATTTAGGATAGGGAGGAAGCTAACCACCAGATTGCAAGAACACAAGTGAGTGGTCAGACAAGGCAACGCATACTCACTGGTAGCTCACAGTGCAATCAACAAGGATATACATTCTAAAATTGTTGGCTGTGCAGCTACAAAGATAGCCAGGTATATGACTGAAGCCTGGGGAACTGGAAGCCCTAGTCTGGCAAGAGAAGACTTTTAAAAATCTTAGACAGTGATGAATGTTTGACGTATCATTTGATGATTTATTCTTCCCCAGTTTACTTCAAAAAGATAATTATTTTGGTGCTGGGGATCCTATTTAACATCACAACGTTTTTAATGCAGAAGAATCTTGAGGGGAATATGCAGATATATAATCACCTCAGATATCTAATTCATATAACTATATTTTTTTCCCAGGATCAACACTGTGCTTTGTTCCTTTACCCAATCCAATTCTAAATTCCAGTTTTTCATATAAAAGTAAGTTTCAGTTGTGTCAAGATTATTGGGACTATGCTTTATATTTCCAAATTATGAAATTGTTCAATCCACATTTTAAATGTAGAATTGCTAAAAGTACCACTGATATCTGAACTGCTGGCTTTTCATATATAAATGAAAGTGCCCAGAAGCATTGTTGATATATAGTTGCAGTCCACCAATCAAGTCAACCCATCTCATCAAATTACTTTATATCAACTTGTAGTGTCAGTCCCGTAACTCCATCATGACAGGCCAAGAGGACTCACCAGACCAAATCCATGGAGAATCTCTCACTCACTCATTCAGCCAGCCAGCCAGCCTTCTCCAGCTCCTGTATGTCCACTTGTAGCATTAGCAGTGAGAAAATGACAGAAGGAGAAGGTGAAGAAAAAGCTGTGCAGGTCATCCTAACAGATGTCATTTATGTTCTTCATTTATGTTAATGTACTAATCCTTGAGCCAGCAGAAAAACATATGGGCATCGATTGTCAGACCCAACACAGACAGTACTAACAGACTGCCTATGTTGCAGTCATTTCTGTTAAATGTAGAACAAGTGAAGGAAAGGAATTGATGGATTCCCTGGCTTCATTTCACCTCTCATCAAGTTTATTCTTATACAGGAAAAAAACTCTTAGTCAGAGTGTACGGTATGGCTGGGGTTGGGAGAACGTATGCAGGTGCTTGGAAGTGGGAGCTAAGGATTTATTGAATTTTCCTAACAGAATAGAGGTACATAATTTCTTTCTGCCTGAAACATGTCAACCATAGTACCATATTTTCCGGCGTATAAGACGACCAGGCGTATAAGACGACCCCCTAATTTTACAGTTAAAAAATAGGTTTAGGCCTATATTCGCCGTATAAGACTACCCCCCACTTCCGAGGCAACACCAGTTCTTGTTTTAATTAAATTTTTAATGTGGGGCGCGTATACTCAGCGTATAAGGCGACCCCCGATTTTCGGTTGACTTTTTGGGGTTTCAAAAGTCGTCTTATATGCTGGAATATACGGTAATTTCTGATTTTGCTCATATGGACAATTGACCAGTGGCTTAAACTCTGCTATTGGGATTTTTTTGACACAGAAGGATTATTCTAATTATTTATTTATTTCTTAGCTGTTAGTGCGCAACACTCCTGAAAATGTACAGATGTTGAGTTGGGTTCAGATGCCACCATGTTTACAAGTAGATCCATAAGCCAACTAATTTAACCTACTGTAAACATGACTGAGAGCATATCTCTTTGTCCTGGACAGAGAGAGAGAAAGAGAGACAGACAGACAGACAGACAGACAGACAGACAGACAGACAGACAGACAGACAGACTTGTTTTGAATATTGATTGGTCAACTAGAGTACAAAGCATTGAAATTGAGTAGCCCTAGCCTGGCTTAATGGATGTCATTGAAAGAAGTCAGGTCTCGTTCTTCTGCATGGTTGAATATTATTTTCCCAACAATCACTGCTTCCAGAAAACCCCTTTGTTTCCTCTTGTTATGTCATTTTTTTATCAGCTCCTAAATGGAGAAATCCCTTCCTTGAACTTATGCTGTACTCATCTACTGACTGCATCTTGGTTGCACAAATCTGAGTGACTATTTTTTAAAAAATAAATTCATTACAACTCTCTAGTGATCAATGTGTCAGACAAGCAGCTCATAGTTTGAAGGATTTTTGTTATTGTTGTTGTTTGCCAATAAATCAGTCAATGGCATAACAAGGCTGATCTAAATAGGGAAATGCAGTGCATGGAGTAACCAGGGTACTGAAGAGGCCTTTTTCATGTATGTAACATTGGATAGAGCTGCAGTTTAGCTGAGGGACCCATCAGTTACAATGCTTAGAATAGGATGCGTAAAGACAACCAAGACCTACTTCAAGTATACAGTAACATAGGATGATTTCCTGCCTGTTTCAGGATGGGAAAAGAGCGCAGCAATACCACTGTATAATCCTGAGACTAAGGACTATTGAACTTAGTGAAACTCTGTCTGTTTGTACACTATATATCAGTAATGGCAAGCCTTTTTGGCACCGAGTGCTGAAAAGGAACCGAGCATGTGCATGCACTCGTCTGGGCCGCGATCCAAAAGAGGAGCTACCCAGGGGGCATGCGCATGGCGGAAAATGAACTTCCAGTTTCCGCCACATCCATGCCCACTGGCTAGTAAGTCTTCTGGTTACTACCATGCATGCGCATGCGCTGATCAGCGGGCTGCATCAGGGCTGAGTTGGTGGGCTGAGTGGGCATGGCTGACTGGGTAGGCCTGGTCAGCTTGATGCCACTCACAGAGTGTGGCCAACTGGGTGGGTGTGGCCAGCATGACGCTACTCCCCAAACTGTTGGCATGCTTCCTCTTCACATTGGGCAGACCATGCCAAAGCCACATGGGCTGTCTCCTTATATTTTCCAGGATGGACCATCAGGGCATGTGAGCCTTGTGTTTGACACCCTTGTGATAGACTCATCCCTCTATAAGTGGTGAGTGGTGAATTTTCATGAAGGGAGCAGTGAACAGTGATAAACTATTTTGAAAGAAGATGAAAATGTGCCACTGTTTTTTATCAAACACAGGTGACTCCTCTGTATGATCTTTAGTCTAAAAGTTAAGATAAATATCCATGTGGTACCATTTTCATTGTTCTGCCATACTTTGTCAAAAAGTTACAAAGCATCATGATCATTAAACACCTCCCTCCCTTGTAGCAAGTATACTCACCAGTGTATAACTCTTCATTGTAAAATAGCTTGAAAACTTTAGCCATCCTGCACCTTTATCACCTGTTTTCTAATTCATCCAATCAAAATATGTAAGAATTAACACATTTTATCTCGGTCAATAATTTCCCAAAATTTGTAGGCCAGTATTATCTTTATATGGAATGCATCCATATTCTTCATTGATTTAGAAATAAAGCTACCTTCTCCAGTCCATATTTTTTCCATTGTCAAGTAATCTCATAATAATCAGTGAGACTACTGGAAGCCATCCAATTAAGTTTTTGTATTCTTATTTGAGTCTGCTTCACTGGCTGCTTTCAACCACATAAAAATTGATTTTTTTAATGTACAGCACATTATAAATAATGCGCAAAAACAAAATGTTTGGACAAGAAATGGTTTGTTGTCATCAACAAAGTACAAATAATGGTCAGTTAGCAGGTAATGTGATTATTCCTTCACTAAAGTATCTCGTGATCGGTTGTTCATAGGATCTCCAGAATTCTAAACTCTGCACTTTCTCAAATTCAACACTTTTTTCTCCAAAGAATTTGGGCTATAAATTGCCATGTGAACTGCTTTTCAGTCTCTCCCCCTCCTCAAATTTACTGGCTTCAAATGCTATGATTTCCTAGCATGGCCTTTCAAAACATTTTATTTAATGTCTAGTTATTTCCTTTTGATTTTCAATGCAATCCAATGTTCTATTAATCTGATTTTCAACAGTCGCCCTTTTCCTCCTATGTAATTCTAACATCTTAACAAAATAGTGCCCAAAAAACATTGGGGGGCGGGGGCGGGGGGGGAGAATGCAATGGTACCATTTATTTCATCCTTGTTTCATTCTGCAAGACAATATCTACAGAAGCTGGGTGGCTGTTGAATATTACTTTTTATTTAATAGTTTATATTATGTATAGCTCACTTGACTTCCAATGACTCTGGGCAGCTTGCAATATTGTTTTTTAAAAAGTGCAAAACAAGAAAAGAATCATGAACAGCCCAATATAGAACTGAAGAAAGTCCAATCCATAGGTGCCCAGCCTTCATTCTGTCCCAGAGCCTGGGAGTAGAGTCAGTTATTTATAGACGTTTATTGTCAACATGGTGGGAATCAACTAGATTTCAGGGGAAAATAATTCCAGACGGCAGGCACCATGTCAAAGAAGGCATGCTTCTTGATCCCTTCAAGTTGACACCTGGCCTAAGCAGTGGGTCATGGAGAAAGGCAGAAGCAACTGAGGATCTCTGGATTAACAGTTGCCATTTATAGGACTTTATAGATGATAACTTAACATTGTGAATTGCCTCCAGAAACTAACAGGAAACCACCACACCTCATTGGGCTACACAGGTATAATGAGACATGCCCACACTGCCCACATAGCTCCATTCTGGACCAGCTATATCTTCTATATCAGAGGTATTAAACTTGTATCATCATGGCATCGTCATGTGATGTATCACGACTTTTTCCCCCTTTGCTAAACTGGATATGGGTGTGGCCAGCCCGTGATGCATCCAGCCCACGGGCCACGAGTTTGACAATCCTGTTCTATATGATCTTCAAGGTCAGCTCCATGTAGAGTGATTTACAGTATTCCATTCTTGAGGAGATTAGGACATAAGTGCCTGAGCAAATGGCTCAGTGGTTAAAAAACACTGAACTTATCAACTGGAAAGTGACAGTCCAGGTTCGACACCAGAGCACCGTGCAATAGGATAACCTCCCACTCCTGCCCCAGCTCCTGCCTATCTAGCAGTTAGAAAGTATCCAAATGTGAGTAGATTAATAGGTACCACTTTGGTGGAAAGGAAGTGTTCCTTGCATCTTTAGCATATAGCCATGCTGGCCACATGGCCACAGAAAACGTCTTCGGATAACACTGGCTCCCTGTGCCAAGAAACTGAGATGAGCATTGTGCCCACAGTCAGACGTGTTGTGGTCTGCCGGTGACCTGCAGAGCTGGCAACAGAGTCGGACAGTGAGGAGGTTGGGGAGGAACATGGGCTAGTCTTGAAGTCTGGGGAAGGCTCAGATGAGGGCTCCGTGTCAGAGGCAGAGAGGGGGGCAGGGCCATCTGGTAGATACATGCTGTCTCCAAAGTCTGACATCAACGAGGCAGAAGAACAGTGTGGGCTTGTTCCCAATGTGCGCATGCGCAGAGCTAACAGACGGCAAGAACAGTTAAGACAAAAGGCCAACTCAGGAGTAAGGCTTGGAGATGATTCACATAACAGTAGCAAACGTACGTGAACCTTTGCAGGAAGCAATTAGTTCATCTAGTCGGTTCAAGCTCTGAGAAGTCCTGTTTGACTCTGTGCTACATTTGGCCTTGCAAAACTAATTGGCAGTTAGATCTTTAGCAGCATTTCAAGAGAGATAAAGGTGGGTACTTATCAACATTACCCTGGAGCAGACCTCTCTCGGATTCTTTACAGACTGTGAATCGTTAAGGGCTGTGGATGACCATAATTCACAGCTGTTTAAATAAAAGAGGGTTTGGGGGACTAAGATTGTGATATATGCTATCTCAGGAAGCCTAGCTCAGAAGAACATGCCTGGACAGGGAAGCCTTTAGTTTCTTTTTGCCTGTCTGAAGGGTGACCTCTTTCAGGAAAAGATGCAACTGGCACTCCACAACTACCACCTGCTTATGAAAAACAGATTAGCAGAACTGTAAACATATTGAGAAGTCTCTGAACATTGAGTGGAGTCTCTGAACATTGAATAAAAATTCTTCTGCAGACTAGCCTGGGAAACATGAAAAATCATACTCTTGTAGCCAATAAATATGAGAGGAATATCTGTGAAACCGGAAGAATAGAAATTCACATAGCATCCCCCTCCAAAAACAAAGCATTGATGTGGAATTATTCAGACATTTTTTTTTAAAAAAATCATGCAATTCTAAATCCTGGACATGTGTCAATTTTGTACGTAGGCAATTGTGTTGTATACTGAAAAAGAAAGGCTGAAAATGGCCAACAAAGCAGATTCAAATAAGACTAGCAAAGCCACGCGCATTCTAGTCATTATTAGGTTACTATATGTTACATATGAGTTTCAGGTTTGCAATACATCAAGTGCCATCTGGTTTTGTGACGATAATCATGCGGATTTTTATTCCCACGTCTTAAACAAGCAGGGAAGGAATCCAGAAGTTTATGCTTTGACTGTAAATCTGAAATTTTGGATTAAGGAAGTAGCACATATTTGAACAAATGAACATAAACATGCAAGAGAATGAAAATCAATAATTCCATTTGAAGTCTTTTCCAAGTAGTCTATAGATAAAGTACCTATGCACTTTGATCCTCAACCAATGACCTTCATAAGAGAAATTGGGCCTGGACCTAAATTCATTGTTTAAGGCAAAAACCAACAGAAAGATCATCAAAGAAAAAGAGAGAATGAATGAGTAGGATAGTAGAATTAAGTCAAGTAGGATCTGAGAGACCCACTGGAGAAGAGCCTCATGCTGGGAAAGACTGAGGGCAAAAGAAGAATGGGACGTCAGAGAATGAGGTGGCTGGATGGAGTCACCGAAGCAGTTGGCGTAAGCTTAAATGGACTCCAGAGGATGGTAGAGGACAGGAAGGCCTGGAGGAACGTTGTCCATGGGACGATGATGGGTCGGACACGACTTCACGACTAACAAAAAGAAAGCTGTTCAAGCTTTCCTAATTTTAGAGCTGATAGCTGACCCATCTCTAATTTAATAGATAATGTATATTGTTTACATCTTTTGAACTTCCTATATTGGCTGTGCAGAGCTGTATGTTTTCAAAGGGGGCAAGAAGGAGAAGGCAATTAAAATTAAGACTACATTTTAAAAAGGGAATACAGTGTGTTTATATATAGGAGAGGATGCTGAATTGTGTGCGTAGATGAGATTGTATGGTTCAAGATTCACAACCATATCACTTGGATTTAGGCTGAATAAGTAATGCAGTTTTTGATATTATTGGCTAAAGGACAGGTTTTTACTGGTTCCAACCAACATTTGACAGCTAAAATGTGGCTTCTTATTTTAAGCAAATATTGTATTTGAGTATCATAGATGGATGGATGGCTAGATAGATAGCACTTCATGGGAAGATTGTGAATACCTTCGCCAAAAAAGATCCTTGATTTTAAAAGGAGTGGTAGGAGTGATAAATTATTAAAAATGTATTTTATAATAAGCAATGGTACCTTAGTCATGACACTGTAGTGTATTTTCTTTTCCTAGTTACTAAAGATCTTCAATATTTCTAAGTGGCAAAGAGCAAATTGACAATAATCTGAAAATGCAGGAGGAGGATTGGTAGAACTTGGAGTTAAAAGAGGGCTTTAGCTAAGAATCTTTATATAGATGCAAGTGGTCTAAACCCAACTTCAATTCAATTCCATTGACCCGTATTTAGCTCCATGAAGGTGCTAACCATTGGTTGAGAAGATTCCTGTTTATAGGCTTTTTAGAAATAAATCAGTTTAATGCAGTGGTGGAATTCATTTACCTTCCCTACCAGTTCACAAATATGAGCACAGGCTCCATGTCTACGCATGTGCAGTGTTCGTGCATTATATTGGGGCAGCTGGGCAGAGCGTCCCACAGCTGGAGCTACTGGTTTGCCCGAACTAGAGAAAACCAGCTGAATACCACCTCTGGTTTAATTGCACCAGAGGTGGTGGACCTGATCTTTCAGGCGTGATAGAAAACTTCAGTATAGATACAAACAAGATGAAAATATGGAGATTTAAAGTTTCCAATAAAATACTAAAATTGAAGTGTCGTATCTTACCCTAGAAGTTGATCTTTGTTTCCACACGTGCTGAGCTACAATGTGATTTGAGTCTATCATGGTGAGAATCTAGTCACTGTGATTTATTCAACAAAATATGGCATAGTGCAACAGGGTCATATCCCTTGCATGTTTTAATTTTAAAAAAAACACATCCAATCCCATGATATCACTAAAGCACAAATTACTAAGAGGAGCACTTAATTAGGTTTTTCACCTCAGTTTTAATATGTAATACCCAAGTTACCAGATATCACTAATGTAATATTTTGTTCCTTTAAAGAAAATACTATATGATTAAGCAAAAGGACATTCGTATTCAGGTTAAGGAGAAAAAATCCTGTCCAGAAGTAGATAATTTTAATTTATTGGTATTTTTTAAATGGAAGGCCCTTTGCAACCTAATTCAAAACTTTGTTATTAAGATGATTAGATTTAAATTAATGTGATCCTTTGGATTCGATTGAGTCATACTTCTACTGAGCTTAATAGTGAAAAAAATAAAGAAAAATCATCTCAACTCAGAAAAGAGTTACCCAGCCAGCAACAAAAGTATTTCTGCATCTAGACTAGCCACTAAAGAAATCATTCCTTTTTAAAAATAATTAATTAATTAAAAATTAATTTAATAATTAATTATTAAAAATAATTAAAATATGTTCTGAAATGTCTATAGAATTTCTCAATCATCCAGGCCATGGTTGTCCCAAAGTTTCTTTTCCAAAAGGCAACTGGACACCTGGTTTTTTTCTTGAATGGTGGAAAATATTCTGGTACTTGATCTGATGGAGAAGGAGAATCTGAGGGGTTATTCAGACCGTTTAGACTGGTTCGTGCAAACTGGTAGTGGTGACCTGTGGGTGGACCCGCCCACCCACCCCTGCTCTATACCGTCCTATTT
>JAPKID020001438.1:0-14821 GCA_026931265.2 Tropidonophis doriae
TTAAGTCTGAAGGACTTCAGCTCCCAGACTAGTTGCAAAGGTTGGAGACCCCTGCATTACAGAACGAATTACTGAGTCTGGGAAGAAAAAATAAAGAAGGTAAGAAATACTCAAAATAACTCTCCCTTGACTGTGTTAAGTGTATGCTGAAGTACAAAAAGGCTTTATCCGGCTTTCAGGATTCTGATAAAAACATCTCTGACTGCAATAAATTGAATTTGAAAACTCCTAACAACTCCTTCTTCCTAACATTGCCTGTTTCCAGGGGATAACAAGTATACAATATGTACAAAATCCATTTGAGAGCATAGCTTGTGGATTAAAAAATGTGGTCATATTTCTGGAAAGATTTATAGTGAACCGTCTTGCTTAAATCATTATCCTACTATCTGGTATAGCTGCTATATACATTTTAAAAATATCGCAGCTATATTTATATTTTAAAAAAATATGAGAATTCTAAGTCAGCTATTATCACAAAAGCTATAACTTAACTGCAATATGTACAATTAAAAAATACTAGTTTAACATCAATCAGATGTGCCAGAGTGTATTAAAATCAACAAAACAGTAAAAATCAATTTTAATGGCCCAGTTTAATTGGGAGAAATATTGCTTTTAGCTAAACACATACATTGCTAAAGCCAAAACGAATCGGCTATGGACAAGAGAGGTTTTTTTATCGTGATATAAGGTACGCATATCTATTGATATGTAAGTCATATCATTCGTACGTTACATTTAGTTATTAGATAGTTCATTAGATGGTGTTTGGGTTGTATGACCATGCTTTCTGTATTATGCCTACCATGTTAACTTTATTCATTTAATATAGTATAGTCAAACTCGGGTTCAGCAGTGCTGTCTCACTTTCACACATGGACATTAGTTGTCTTTAATGATCTGCCCAAGAGTTTATTTCAACTGGCAGGAACGAAATCACCTGAGTTATGATTGTTTTTCAAAACAAAGGTTGCAGGAAACAAAATAAATGACTTAACATTAGTGAATTTTGTCTGAAATGGTACAGGGCTTCCTGCCTAGGCAGGGAGTTGGACTAGATGACCTCCAAGGTCCCTTCCAACTCTGCTATTCTATTGTATTGTATTGTCTTGAGTGCCCCCCTCAAGAAAATCAGAGTTTTCTACAGATTTGGGTGAATCAGTAGTGATAATTTGGCCTTGGTTACAAAACCGGCAGCAGATCCTCAGGGAATTCCACTGTCTACAGCACAACTTGCTGTTACAATAAACTGTGTGGCTGTAAAATTAACAGCCCTGCACAGGGTCATGATTATGTCTTAACAGAGCAGCTGAGACAAGGTTCGACAATCAACAGCTCAACTAGAACTTCTTCACTCCCATGGACCTTTGGAAAAAAAACTTGGAAGCTAATTTCTGGGGGGTGGTTTACAACTTGGTATGAATTGTTTAGGTCAGCCAGTAGAATTTCCTACACATCACTCCAGGTTGAGGGACTTTTGTTCCGGGTCTGCCAAACGAAGGGACAGCCTAATGGTCTGTGCTTCTCAATGAAAGCAATGATCCATGATAAATAATTAGCAGAACTTTATGCCAAGATTTAGAGCTGTTATGTATTTGATGATTCAACTAGGAGACAAACCCCAACTGAGAGATCTATAAACTGAATGCAGAGTTTGTGAGAACATGTTGGATTTTCACTTAATCTGCCAGAGAGGTGGTCTAGAATGATTGACCAGGTTTGAGAAGAACTGGATGAAATGAGAAAGGAGTTAGTAAGTGAAGTCACACCAGGGAATTGAGAAAAACTGTTCCAACATTGCTTGTTAATTGATGAGTGATTAGAAATCAGAGGCATTTATAGTAAGGGGAGGTTTTACAGCCTTTCTTCACTCATACTTTTTCTCTTATAACCTACTGTTGCCTCTTTGGAGGTCAGCACTGCAAAGCTCATGCAAATAAAAACTTTCCTATCCTCAGCAGAAAAACAGTGGAAAGAGTTTGGTTCATGTGTCTTTTGTGTCAGTGCAGAACCAATAACTTACTAATTCCAGCATTTGTGTCACCTGTGAAATTGCAGGCATATAATAAGCAAGTGCCCAAATTGCTCCAAAACCTAGAGTTTGGGAAACTTCATAGATTCCCCTCTCAAGAACTGGGTGAAAAAATAACCGCATCTTTCACATCAGATCAGGGGTAAAATTCAGCTGGTTTTGACAGGTTCTGGAAAACCGGTAGTGGAAATTTTGAGTAGTTCGGAGAACCGGCAAATACCACCCCAGCTGGCCCCAGAGTGCGATAGGAATGGAGATTTTGCAACAACCTTCCCCTGTCACGCCCACAGAACCCGTAGTAAAAAATTTGAATTTCACTACTGGCTTGGATGAATGACCTCCAGGGAGAGCCACAGAGTGAGGTTTCACCTCTTTTGTCAATGAAGAACAATGACTTCAAAAGAGCCATTTAAAATACTCCCCTTCTTGTACAGAATAAACACAACTCTGCCATAAGAAACTGCAGGGCCAGAGGTAGTGTTCAGAACTTTGCACTGGTGCTCAGAAAGTTCTGGTGGCCAAGGAGGAGAGCAAATGTCACAGACTATTTCATCTTGTCATGTTTGTGGCTGGGCAAAGAGTGTCCCTGCCAAGCTGTCCTAGCCCCTCCTTTACAATGGGTCGTCCTTTTTATATCTGTTTCCTGACTTGGCCTATCTTGACGAGCTGATAATTTGTTTGGAGAAAACTTAATGCAGGAGAGCATTATAAGATTAATCAAACAAAGGAAGTTGTTTGGCCAGGAGAAGATTTATTGTACATAAAGTATAAGGGGGGAAATTCCAGTAGAAATTTAGCATAAAATTCTCAATTATATGAACAATTTGACAGGAGAGCCAGGGAGCTTTCCTTTCTGGATATTGGCAACTGTCAGTTATTTATTGTGGATGGTATAATTCTGAGTATCTTCAGACATTATGATTCAAAGGTTTCCTTAAAACCTGTATTTCGAAGATTAATTGTGAATATTGCATTTAAAGCACTGGATTAGGAACGGTTGGCTGGAGCCTTAAAGGAAAGAAGCAGTCATCACCATGGCCTTCTGAATGAAGACTATTCACCCTTTTTAAAAAACCATGTTAAAAATAGAAATAAAAAAATCTTCATCCAGGCAATTCAAATATATGTGGCAAAAGTAGAATGTTTTGACTTGTAGAATAACTGACCATTTTCTGTTGTATTATTTATTCTGGTTTTGCTAGCAAAAATTCAGAACCCAACTTGGTTCTACTTATTACTTTGCTAAATACTTGTATGTTTTTCAGCATTTTCACATTATTTTAAATGCTGTAAAGTAAACCTTTCTAGAGCCATAGGTAACAGAGTGAATACGTAGCAGAGGGGAAAAATATGAAGTTTGATACCATATGGGAAGGTTGAGAAAAGGTATCTTAAAAATGCACCATATTTCAGTATCATTTTGCTCTGAGAAAGCGCTACACATCCTATTTAAAGGTGAGGTCCTTAAAGTGATTGATACCACTACTTTCCATTCCAGTTGTCCAACAAGGGTGGTTGCTCTAATCCTTTTATAAAAGCCAGCGTGAGCCTCCAACTGTTTCTGATCTCCAATTCCTATCTGCCCTATCCAGCGAAATGAAAAATATTATAATCCAATGCATTCTTATTTTAACTATTCCTGCTACTGAACATATTATAGCAAGAAGAAGTGGAGTAAAAACTCCCCTGGGGATAGGTATGTACATCTGGTTAAAAAGGCTGCTAGAAATAGTAAATTCTACTTCATTGTGCCCATGTAATGCTTAACTAAGACTTACGGTAAATTTTAAGACAACTGCAACACTAATGCCCCCGCGCCCGTGAGAAAAGACATGGCATCACTTAAATTCTACTATTTTCAGATATAAAGGAAGAGATGACTGGCAGCGGTTTTGGATGATCAGCAACTGACCTGCAATGTCAGTCTGACTTCTGAAAGAATCAGAAATGTGTTTTTCCAGCATTTCTGTCATGTTTTGATAACAGTAATAACTCACAGATACCAATAGTTTATTAGAAAGCAAATGGTTGCTTTCAATGAGGAAACGCTTGCCTAATTAATCACACTTCATGCCAATGCCACCCAACTCACGTAAAAAAGTAGAGCATAAAGTTTTGCCTTTTTTATTACGGATGGTAAAAGTTAATATCGGTATTATTTTTTTAAAAAAACAGCATAGGGTAAAACAGCATTTTGATTGCCTAATTTAACTTTATAAAAGCTGTAGTAAATCTTATAGTGGGCCTCGGTAAACCGCACAGCTGGAACATTCTCTCACTGTTATGTGGTTTCCAATGATCAAAGTGAAGTTACTTTATATGTCAGACTAAGATTTCATAATGGAAATAAATGCATCATCGGGGGGAGTAGAGTTGTCATGAAATAATTACAGTCCTGGGAGATTACAGCCAAGGCTGTACCCCAGGGGTGTGATTATCCCATGATAACCACATCCAGTGAAATTGCCTTATTGCAAAAATAATCTCCATTCACCAGCAAGATATATTATTCAATAGGAGACGTTGGAAAGTGGAAAGATTACATTTTTAAAAGTCTGAATCGACAAATGGATTAGCATTACAGTCGAGGAATAAGGAAGAAAAAAATCCTATCGCAAATAAGGGTATTATTTCTTTTGGTTACTGGATATGGAGTGGTTTTTACTTTTAAAGTACCTTTAGAGATGAGAAGGAGCTAACTTCTCATTAGCTCCTTACAGGCATTTTTTTTCAATAGACTGGGTGGAATCATCCTGAAATCACTCTACCCGAAATATTACTGTGGGATCAGTTATCTGTTTGTAGGTGGGATACAAATCTGAACTATAATTTGGTGGTTCTAATATTAATAGAGAACTCCATGCAAAGACTGAGCACTGGAATACTGACTAATTCACAGTGTCTGGAAAATTCATTCACTCATACAAAAATACTTTCTCTTCACCTAAGATACCTGAAAGAATTTACAGAAGAACTTCAGTTCGAATTCTGCAAAGTTAAGCACCCATTCGTTGCTGAACTCATAGAATATAGTTTAAATACAACACGGCATTATTTGACAAACTTGACTTAAATACATTTTAGACACCTACCTGAGCCATCATTGGAAACAGAACTTGCGTTAATTCCAGAAAGGCCAAATAAAGGACATTCCCGGTCTGTGTTTACGTGGCCCCACTTGTGACATTTAATGCATCTCACATTCCTCACCTGAAAATGATTCATATTGACTTAATTTCACATTCCAGTGCAACATGTTTTACCCCATTATATATAAAGTGTTCACAACACAAGCCTAATTCCATTTATTGTATGCTACTAAATACATGAACTAAACTAGAAGGGAGGCAATGCATAAAACTTGCCTGGATGCCAAATGGCTGGTCTCTAATGTTCATGTCATCTTTAGCATATCTGTTAAATACAAAAAAGACACACACATATTTATTTATGCATTACAAAGAATGATCATTCCTAGTTACTGGGGATTCAAACAAGATAAAACGTAGGGCTTCAATTGTGAAAGTTGCAGAGATCTCAGCATCAAAACATTTCTGAATTTTAATTTATTCACATTTATCCAAAAAGCATATAGACATAGATTTGGTTCTTCCTGACATCAAGAAAGTCTAAATAAACAGGGAAATCTCCACTTATGGTTCATCTAACATGATTTCTAAATAAGACCCCAAGATTGCTGCTCCTTGGGGAAGCTTTAATAATTAGATGGCAAGAACAAGAGTTACCTACCCTTCGGAAGGTCTGTTCTCACCCTTTTTGTTCAGGCTGCCACATTCACCATGTCACAGCTATGGTGCTTGTGGATTTTTAGCCATCTAAAATTGTGCTGCTTTCATTGTGTTTATTTGTTTTCCTGCTCATTATTCTTACTGTTTTAATGGAACACCATTACTTCTCAGTTTTTATTGTTCTATCTCATGCACCTTGTGCCTCTCTTTGCGGTTTATGCTGCTTCAGGTTTAATACAAATTTAAGTTGCATAAGACTCTAAATACTCTTCAGTTTGGGATGTCGCAGCATTTATCTTTTAAACAGAAAAATAATAGGCTGGCATTTTGAATAAATATATACACCAGAAACATATTAACAAGATGGTTTCCTTGAATTTCATTGTTCTCTCCATCCCGGGCCATTTCAGAAGAGGGACAGTTTTATAAATATAGCAATAGCACTTAGACTTATATGCCTCTTCACAGTGCTTTACAGCCCTCTGTAAGCAGTTTACAGAGCCAGCCTATTGGCCCCAACAATTGGGGTCCTTTTTTTACCCACCTCAGAAGGATGGAAGGCTGACTCAACCTTGAGCTGGAGAGATCTGAACTGCCAAATTGCAGTCAGCCGACAGTAGCCTGCAGTACTGCACTCTAGCCACTGCACCACCTTGACTCTTATTATGGAACTTTATTCATACTTTTTGAATGTACTTATTATGTATCTGCTGATGGAGTGAACTACTTGCAAACACTTTCGGCTCTCTCTTGCTATAGACTTCATCGCCACTGAATCTGCTTCAGAAGACTGAGATGTGTTCTGAGACAGATTTGGGAACTCCACACAGGCAGCAAAGAACAAGAAAAACTATGCAACGTGAAGTTCTTGAGTAAAATGCTAGATATTGTATGAAAGTAATATCTAAACAAAGAACATATACTTTACAGCATTAATATTATTCTTGGATAATTTTTTTCCTTCCTTCCATTTATATCCTTCCAATATTTTATTCTAAGATCTGATATGGTAACTCATGTATGCAGCTCATCTATTTCTGTGGGAGGAAAAATACAAAAGGTATTGTCTATTGAAAAGGCAGTGCCTCTGTTCTTTTTGTGAAATATACAGCTTGAGACAAGAAGCTTCTTGCTTTAAGAACACAGCCACGAAAACAGCTCTCAGAATACCGTATTTTTCAGAGTAAATGATGCACATTTTTCCCTCAAAAGAGGCTGAAAATCTGGGTGCGTCTTATACACAGAATACAGCAATTTTTTTGCTTCCTGAAACCCTGCCCACTTCACCAAAATGGCCGTGCATAGCTTGTAGGAGGCTTTCAGAGAGCTCCTGGGGGCTGGGGAGGGCAGAAATGAGCAAAGAACAGGCTACTTTTTGCTCAATTCCCTCCCCCCAGCTTCCAGGATCACTCTATAAGCTTCCTAAAGGCTATTCATGCCCTTTTTTGACAAAAAACAGGCCTGTTTTTGCAAAAAAACCAGGTCTTTTTTGCTCATTTCTGCCCCCCTTCCCCCCCGGAGCATTCTACAAGCCTTCTAAGCGCTATTCATGCCCTTTAAAAAAAATAATCGTGAAAAATGGGCCATTTTTGGGAGGTTTGCAGAGTGGAAAAACTTTTTTTTAATTTGTCTCTTCAAAAGCTTGGTGCATCTTATACTCCGAAAAAAATGGTACATTAATCAAATGATAAAGCAATAAGTCTTACTTTTCACGTGGAGCTACCTTCTGCCATTCAAATTTGTAATCAGTTTCTCCCTCCTGCTAAACAACAATACATAAACTCAAGCTGTTATTTAAATACACATTGAGATTTTGAAATATGAGAAAACACAACAAAATTAAACATCGAAATTACCTCTTTGGTTTCTTGTTTGATGATCATGATGAAATGGCAGGGAATAGGACAAGGCAGACCATTAGATGAGACATACAGTAGGCAACCAGGATATCAAAAACATTCAGATCATGCAATTCACAGACCTCTGAAAAACACCTGATTTCATCAAGTTAATCTACTGAAATTTAAGTTTTATTTTTTAAATTATGCATAACGAAATGTGTGAGGTATATATTTATAATAAAGACTTCATTTATGTAATCATACTCAAGAAATTCACCACATGTAGACTTACTCTTTAGTAATCTGATACTTATTTCAGGATTTTTTTTCACAAAACCAAAAATTCTATATAAGGAGGAGGATATTTAATGCCCTATTGCATGACTAATCTGCAAGGATTCAAGTTTGAACCAGAAGAAGGATTTCAACTCTTTGCCTAAAATGACTCAAAGACTAGAATCTTCTAGAATATTTGATAAGAACACAGGATCCTCTACAACTTCCTATATAGCATTTATAGCAGGGGTGTCACACTCACCCCCCAGGGGTTGGATGCATCACGCACTGGCCACGTTCAGCCCTTTTTGGGTGAAGGGGTGGGGAGAGTTGCAATACATCACGTGACAGCATGTTGTCATGACTTTGACTCCCCCGATCTATAGCCTTTTGGTGGTGGTGGGGGGCATATGGAAGATTTAACATTTTCCATCTCAGTGTAAGGAGTATTTCTCAGAGGCTCATACTCTGATTAAGGACTTTGACATCATCTGCATGATGTTTAACAATAAGATGGATAATAAGTCATATTTGGGTCCTATGTATGCCCGCTACCACTTTTCCAGCAGTGTTTGTCAGTGGGCTGTTAACCATTCCTAGCAAATGAACACCTCATTTGAATACAAATTTGTACACTACTTCCAACTATGGCAAATTACAGAATATAGTATTACTGCATTTTGTGGCAGACTGTTCCTAATTTTAAATCCTGTGGCTAGAAGTCACTTTACCGCCGCTGCTTGTGAGAGGACATTGTTACACATGGAGGATTAGCAGGGGTGTAAGAGTGAATAGGAGCTGCGTTGTTGATTAGAGGAGCAATTGTAAATTCATAAATTTGCTTTCGGTTCTAGAAGTGATAAGATGCTCTGAACATCACAATATTAGGATATGAAAAATAGGATATGAAATCATGTCCACCACAACACAGGATCCCATTTCTGAAATCAACAATTGTAGGCATCACTGCAAATTTTTCCTTTTGCTAATACTGTTGGCAAATGTCTGTTCTAAGGGTCTCTCTAAAAGTCTGCAATATCATCTACTATAAACAAACTTGTACCAAGTCAAATCATTAATCTACTTAATGGAATATTTCTATTCCACACCCTTCAACTGATACTATCCAGATTAGTAGTGGATTTCAATTTATTTTGCTACTGGTATGCCCATGCACATGTGCAAAAACATCTGGGTGGGTGGGGGGAGCCTCCTACTGCCCTCACTACTGGTTCACCCGATCCGGGCCAAATTGGCAGAAACCCACCTCTGATCCAGATGTGTTAGATTTCAATTCCCAAAAGCCCTGGCCAGAATGGAAATTGAAGCTCAACATCTGGATTACATAAAATGGCATCAAACTTTCACAGGTGAAAGATATTTGGTCTTCCCCAACTGTACCAGCTCTCCTGTGTTTGAGAGAGTGGCCTTTCTCACCTTTACCTGGGTACACCCAGAACTGAAATTGTCTGCTAGAAAAATATTTACTCCTCCAGGTGTTAACTGTAATTCTCTAATACTTTTCAGTTATAATTTTTAAAAAAGGGGGGGGGGAGATAATGATGAGCACAGGTGTAAAAAGAATCTGGAGGAAAAATTTGTCACAATTAAAACAAGATTATCAAGAACACTTTTATGAATGTTATAGTTAGTATACAATTGTTAGTTAACATTGTGCTAGTTAATGAACAACTAAAATTACCTTTCTTTGCTCCAGGTGGCGCTTCATACATAAAATTCAGACCATTCTTGACACGTTCATCTCCCATAAGCAATCTTTATAAACAAATAATAAAATCACAAGAAATATACATTGATTCAAAATATATTTTAAAATAAAGGTAGCATGTTTCCACAGTAAGACGTAGCTCGTTTTTTTACTAGTAGAAACTTTAAAGATCTGCAGTACATAATAATTCTAGATTAAGCAATAATTACTTTTTAAACCCTGGAAGTTCAGCTCCAGATGTATTCCTAAGCTTGGCTTAATTTTTATTCCAAACATTTTAGTTTGTCAAGCACATTTCTACTACACAAATGGGGCTGAGAACATTTTTCAAAAAAGAATCCACATGTTGAATGCAATTTTTAAAACACTGATACTCTCTGATCTTTCAGTCTGAGCAGCACATGTGATCCGAGACTAAATCCCTAGGAAGTGAGGCAAAGGAAGATTTGCAGATTGTAGAAAGTAGACATTGCTTCATAGCACTGCTTCAGTGACCTAGGAGACACACTTGCTCTGTTGTGGTACCTATTCTATGGCATTTTCCATGGGATCTGGATGGCCCTCACCTTACTGGCCTTCCATAAAGCTTTAAAGACCTGGCTTTTCCCTTCAGCTCTGGAGCTGGGATGTCATACGAATCCAACTGTTTTTTCTGCTTGCTATTGATTGCATGATGAAATGGATTGTTTTGGGTCTTCGGTACACTATATCTGTTGGTTATAATTATTTTCAACCGTATTGGTTGTTATTTTGGAGTTTTTCTTGTTTGTCACCCAGAGTCCCATTTTTGAGTTGGATGGCCATATGTATTGATTAGATAAATAACATCTTTCTCAGAGATGTTTATAGCTAATAAAATATTTCAATCATGTACTGCAATGTTATAAAACAAACATATATACAACTAATAGAGTCTAATAGAGTCACACATTTAAAGGGTTATACGTTGATTGCTGATTTGTATCACCCAAGTGTAAAAATAATCTCACCTGTTATCATAAGATTCTTGCTCTTTAAGATATTGCTGCATTAATTCTTCTTGCTTCTTCCTGTCATAAGATATTTTCTGTTCTGCCATCCATACCTAGTTAGAATAAATTGATTTTGTAAAACAGTTTTTGGCATTCCTGCAAAAATTCCTCCTTTTTCTTTTTTGAGTTTCATATTGCATCCACACTGCTCTAAAATTCTGTAATTTTAACCATTACTGAAAAATTATCCAGGTGTTCTTGAAAGACTCCAGTCAGAAATGATGGGCTTTTTAACAGAAATATTTAATATAGAAGTTAGCTTTCTTACTAGAAACTGAAGATGAACTCCAGGTCACTATGTTCCATGGGACTACTGTCACTATGATCCATGGAACATTTGAGAATAGTTTGCCTCTTATGGATACTAACACCTCTGTAAAGGTCAAGAGACAATTTGATAGAAGCAAAATGTATGTTCAATGACAATCTATACAATTGCGTCTCTATGACCCTCCTTTGCTTGAGGATTGGTAAGAAAACACCGCTAAAGGTAGCTGAACCAATGGATTTGTTCATCAACTTCTTGAAAGAAAAAGACACTTGAAATGAAATGAACCAATAACTGATTAAATAGGCAATTAACATGCTTAAAAAAAACCAGGAAGATACAATTCTACAGATTCTGAAGAATAAATAGAAACAGCCTTGATACTAGCATTGTCTCTATAAAATGACATTTATATTATTATTTAAATACTTAAGTAGATTACTAAAAATATAACTCATTAATAATAATAATTTATAATATTAGCAATCTATTTAAATATATAAATAATTGAGAACAATTCGAGATTAAATGTGAAGTACTCTTTTTACAATCCAAGTTAAATTACAGGAGAAACTTCTGTTTTCAGAAAAATCACAAGGAATGGTCTAATACATTTTGCTGTTTTGGTTGATGGACAAGGTCCCTCTCCTTCTTTTACTGGAAATTTGACTTCGGAAGTTTTATGCTATATCAACATCTGCTGATTGCTTATTTGAGAACAAAAAGCACAACTCGACTGAGTTCAATGAGACCCATTTTCAGAAAAAGATTGTTGCCTAAAAAGCTGCATTAATATAAATACTGAATAACAAACCTGGCAATTATACTTAGTTTACAGTTTAGTATGTCATTTTTGTTGTTTTTATTTTGTACCTTTAAGCCAAGTTTTTTTACTCCTGGCAACTGACTTGACCATAGTCCCTGTGGGTTTTTTGGCAGCGTTTCCTTTTTCTTTTTAATTAAAGTTTTTCATTTTTTCATTTTAATAACATATAATCACATGTATATTAATACATAACTAACATCATATTGTATTGTTAAATGTTTACATCAGTTCATCTTACCAACAACTCTCAAAAATCAATTATTGGCTCTTCTGCTCTCCATACACCATATTTGTACTTTATCCAACACTTCCTTCTCCCTCTTTCCTCCCACTCCCTGCCTCCTTTCTTCCCTCTGTCATCGATCCCTTCTCAACTTCCCCTTCCTCTCCCTTTTTCCTCTCTCCCTTTTCCACTCCTCCTTTCTCCTCTTCCCCCCTTGCCCTCTCTCCTATCTCTCTTATTTCCTTCCTTTCCTCCTCTACTTCCCACTCTTCATCTCATTTACTTGGTGTATTTCAGCTTCTGAGCGAACTCCATTTTATGTTGATGGTATTTATAATTCCTTTTTGATATACATATTTTATTTTTCTCCTCTTTTTTTATTAAAACAACAATATAACAGAAAAGTATACACATTGTGCTTTTAGAGGCCCCCCCTTGCCTAATTTTGGCCGAGATGTAGACCTTGTTACAATTCCTTGCTATTCTCATCATTATCTTTATATAATTATTCATCCTTACATGTATAATTTTTTATAAATTATACAGGTTTTTTGGCAATGTTTTCTGAAATGATTTGCAACTCCCTGCTTTTTAGGAATGAGAATTTGTAACCGGCCCAACATTACCCAGCTGGCTTTGAGCCTCAGGAAGGGCTAAAACTCATGGTCTCCCAGTTTCTAACCTAATGCCTTAATTCAGGAGTCAGCAACCTGTGGCTCTGGAGCAGCATGTGGCTTTTTCATTCCTCTGCTGCGGCTCCGTCGCAGGTCGGATTCACAATTGATAAGGCTTTCGATTAGGACAGGTGGAGGAAAAAGGACACTGTGCTAGGAAGAGACTCTATGGTGGGGGAACCAGACTTCGAGTTGGCTCTAGAATTGAACAGGGGGGCTTTGTGGCTCTTCAGTGTTTAAGGTTGCTGACCCCTGCCTTAACTCCTACACCAAACTGGCATTATACTACACGCAGTGTCATAATAGTCCAGAAACATGCATTGATACATCAGATACAGTGAGAACACAACCTAAGCAACAGTCCACATTATATTTTGTAGATATCTTTGTGGATAGCACACCTACACCTTCAAACCCGACTTCAGGAGAGTTATTCACAATCTTTGAGCATCAGTATAAAGGTATATTCTCTACAATTTATTTACTTTATTTATAAATAACGCAAAGCGACAAACTTATCTAATGCTTTTTATCCTCTTATTGTCCCCAAAACCGCAATACTGTGAAGTGGCTGAGAGAGAGAGTAACTGACCCAAAGTCACCCAGCTAGCTTTCATGCCTAAGTGGTAAACCAGAACGCCCAGTCTTCCAGTTTCTATTTTGATGCCTTAACCATGAGACAAAACTGGCTCTATGCCAGGGATAGACAACCTGATCTACTTCAAGTGCTTTGTAACTTCATTTTCCTCAGTTCATGCGAGCATGGCTGGCAAGGATCGGTAGGAGTGGTATTTCAAAAGATCTGAAGGATTTCCTGATCCGGCTTTAATGGATGACATCTGGGGATCCGTTTGACAGTTGCTCCTCCTAAACTCTTCCAGTGCTAATTCCTCCATCCCACTTCATTTCTGCCCCATCTTTATTCTTAAGCATATAAAATGAGTTACAATTGCAAATCTAGAGTCTAGCAGCGGGGTACCTGCTTTACATTCAATAGGATACGCTGTGGAAAAGAAATGCCTAAAACTGGGAAACAAATCAAGACATTATAGTATAAAAGCGGCATCCTATCCCAAGCTTTGATGAGTAAAGAGGACGCATAATGTAAACAGTAATTTCTGGTCCCTACCAGGACTATTATTTCCAAGCAAAACAAAGCAGAGATAGGAAAAGAGTAGGGATAAACTGGCAATATGCTGGATTTATTTATTTACTTTGGAGGATAGGAAAGATATTTTTTTTTCCATCCAGGATGCACATTTGGAGAGGAAAAAATTGTTTTTCCCAGGAAGGAAAGAACACCGAATAGGGAGAACTTCCAAAAGCTCCTTTAAACTGACTAATCAATACCGATAGTCCTCGACTTACAACCACAACTGAGCCCAAAAGTTTTGTTGCTAAGCGAGACCTCTGTTGAGGGAGTGTGGCCCCACTTTACTTTTCTTCTCACAGCTGTTAAGCTTACCCCTACAGTGGTTCACTTGATAACCCGGTTGTTAAGTGAATCCAGCTTCCCCGTTGAATATGAACCAGTGGCCCAGCATCCCAATTTTGGTCGCGTGATCGTGGAGTTGCTACAACGGTCGTTAAGTGTGAAAACCCTCCCCCCTCCCTCCCGGGACGTTGTAAACTTCCAACGGCCACCAAACGCTGTAAGTCGAGGACTCCCTGGGTGTACATTAGCATCTCCCGTTCAGGAGAGAGGCGCTCTCCTGCGGGAAACGGCCCCGACCGACGGGCCGCCGCTCACCTTTTTAATATTGGACTTGGAGGCAGGATGGAAGTCCTTCTTGCACATGAAGTTAGCGAAGGACTTCCCCATGGTGGCGAGGAGGAGGCTGGTCGGAGAAAGCGGCGGCTCTTTTTACGTTGCGGCGGTGCCTGTTTGGCTTCCTCCGCCCCGCTTTCTGTTTATTTCCCCCGGGCCAGCTCCGGCTTTGACCCGGGGCTTCCGGGGCGAGACCGGCAGCCACAGCGACGCTTCCTACAAGCGGGAAGGCCGGAAAACAACCCTGGCGGCCCGCCTGGTAGGATTGGACGCCGGCTGGGAGGGCGGAAAACGCATCAGCGCTGCGCCTGCTCCGCGCAAAGGTGGATCTGACGTCAGGCCTTGCGGGGCGTTTTCCCATTAAGTAAGAGAATCCCGGGGGGGGGGGGGAGCGGGAGGGC